>CM062296.1:103134854-103407685 GCA_031216915.1 Pictodentalium vernedei
GGATATTATTTTAAAAAAATTAAAAAAAAAAAAAAACAACAATTAAAATAGTAAATTTTGGTATCCTGTACGTTGGTTCACTATAAAATCAAGTGGGTTGAAAATTAACCCAATGAACTGGGTTGAGTGAATATGAACCCAATTGAGTTCACACGCTAAAAACTAAAGTGTTAAAAACTACACTTGAAGTGCTGTATTTAACACTTACTAAGTGCTGAACTAGCACTTTTTTCAAGTGTAGATATCCCAGAACTTGACAGGTGTTGACAAGAATACCACTTGACAAGTGTAATGTCGCGACACTTAAAAGGAAACAACGCAGATGACGCGGATCAGGCTCGAACTCTCGAGCCTGATCCGCGTTATCTGCGTTGTGACCTTTTAATTATGTACCCACCAAGCGCAAATCAAATTATGGACGATTCTGGAAGAACCACCAATGCTAGACACATGGGAAGTGCCATCCATTCAAGTTTCAGATGTCTGGCGATTGTAATGTCTAAGTGCTTAAAGCATTGCACTTTGAGTGTTAAAATCAAACCCTAAGAGTTAGAATGGGTTTAACACCTTGAAGTGTCTCAGTTTTAACACTTTAGTTTTTAGTGTGCATATTCACGCAACCCAAATGATTTTAGAATATAAAGGGATATGGCGTGCAGGCAATCCATCACAATTAAAAGATGACAGTACATCATTTCAAGTTCAACCCCATTTACAGAGCTGACCTGCATAAAATGTTTCCTTGACAAAATTTCCCCGAAAGAGGACATGCATCGACATAGGGGCTGTAGACAGCGTGTGCCCCCCCCCCCCCCCCCCACCACCCCTTCCCGGTTGCCCACCACTGTCCGGGTATGCCATCAGTTCTAATGAGCCTCTACTCCGTTGGTATATGGCATTTGGATATTCGGGTCCTCGATGGAGAGTAGCCCCAAAATGTTCTGGATCAAGTTTATATTCACGTGAAACAAATTTCTCTGAAAACGGAAGGGCACTTTAAAGACTCTTCGCAGGATATACACTCTCATATTTATTTATTTTGGAGATTTAACCCTTTACCTAACCTGAAAAGCAGACGACACTTGCAAAAATAATTCTTGAATAACTAATTTTTTTCACTTTTTGTCTCAAAAACATAGGTTATGACCCCTCGTTGGAACGAGCTCGACGAGCTCGTTCCAACGAGAGGTCATAACCTATGTTTTTGAGACAAAAAATGAAAAAAATAATGAAAATTAATTGGTGAATTTTGAGAATAGCGCTGGCCGGTTTTGGCCGTTACGTTAGGTAAAGGGTTAACGACACTTTGGAGAGCCAGGATCACCCCTGCCGGACAGTTTTACTGGCGGAGGAAGTCGGAGTACCTGGAGAGATCCACCGAGCAACGGCGAGCAACTGCCAGACTCCCAACGTACTAACTCCACACATGCATGGTTAGCATTGGTTGAAGACAAGTGCACCGGGGCCTGCAGTACGCCTTAGTACACAGCGCCACTGTGCCCCACATGGGGAATCGGGATTAAGTACCTTGCCCAATGACACAACGCAGTTACCTCTGGCGGGGATCGAATCGTTGACCTTTCGGTTTGAAGCCCAATTCCGTAACCACGGAGCCATCTCCTTCCCTACACACTCATATTCACTCAACCCAGTTGATTTGGGTTGATTTTTAACCCAACTGATTTCAGAGTACAGTAGCTCTCAAGTTGAGATTCACCTACTGGCTCTACCTTTTGTATAAGTTAACCCTTTACCTAATCTACATGTATGTTCTTGAGCCAAAATGAAAATTTTCTATTATTCGAGAATTTTCTTTTGCAAGTTTCGTCTTCAATTCGTATTGTTAAAGGGTTAACATTCTTTTTTTCAATGAAATTGTTATTCTTTTTTTTGTGGAAAAGCCACCTTCAAATATCGATGATGTTTATGTTTTGTTTATTTATTGGCTTGATCGACACTTTTGGAAGCCAGATTCCTATCGAATGAGACATTTTTTAGAAAGGCGGAGTACTCGGAGACGAACACCGAGCAACGGAGAGTAACTTTCTGACTCTCCAACTTCCTAACCTGTGGTAACCGGTTCTCGTCAGATCACCGAAGTTAAGCAACGTCGAGCCCGGTTAGTCCTTGGATGGGTTGACCGTCTGAGCGATCGATTCGGACTCCCACGTTGTGTCCTTGGGCAAGGCACTTAACCCCTATTGTCTACATGGGGGCGCGATGACGCCGTGTACTAAGGCGTACTACACGTCGATGATGCGCATGTCTTCAATCAGTCTAACCCTGCTGTGCTGTAGTGCGGAGTTACGATGTTGGGGAGCTGGCAGCTGCTTGTCACTGCTCCGTGGTTCTCCCCGGGTACTCCGGATTCCTCCACCCGTAAAACTGTCACCGACACGATATGGCCTTGACTGTTAAAGTGTCGTTAAACCTTAATAAACAAATAAACAACTTACTAACCGTTACAGGCAGGATTAACTCTGGTTGTAAGCAAGTATACTGTACAACCTCGCTCTCACTTAGGCAGTCACGAACAACTGTCTTGCCCATGAACACAATGCTGACGGCGCGGTTCTGTTACGACATTGAACTTCAAGCCGAGGGGTCCACGGTTCGATCCCCGCCAGGGATAACTGCGTTGTGTCCTTGGGCAAGGCACTTACTCCCGATTACCCATGTGGTGGCACGGTGGCGCTGTGTACTAACGGCGTACTGCACGTCGCTGGTGCACTTGTCTTCAACCAACGCTAATCCTGATTGTGCGGAGTTAGTATGTTGGGAGTCTGACAGTTGCTCGCTGTTGTTCGGTTGTTCTCTCTGCGTACTCAGGCTTCCTCCACCCATAAAACTGTCCGACATGAGGTGACAGTAGTATGTAATGTGGTTTTGGGCCTCATTTGGGGGGATCTCATGGAGGACCCCACAGGGGACCGTTGAAGGGAGTAGCAGGACATGTACCCGGAGGGCCCCGGTTGGGGGGATCTCATGGAGGACCTCGCAGGGGACCGTTGAAGGGAGTAGTAGGAGATGTGTAGAGATCCGGTTGTAGAAACCACAGGTTTTTACGACAATGAGCCTGCTAGTCCCCATCAGTCACAAATAGTCCCCACCAGACCCCACTACTTCCCAACAGTCCTCAAATCACCCAAAATCCCCCGACTATATGTGATATGGATTCTTCAAGAATATTTTGCAGCACGTAGTGCAATAGGGCCGCCATACCTTTCACATAGCCTTCATGGCCTCATACGACTAAAAAAGCCAAACGTTTTCCAAAAAGGGATGCTGAAATTGGGGTCCCAGGGGCTATGGCTGTTAAATACCGAGAGGGATAGTAAATTAGGCCTCATTGAGGGAGTTTTTCATGGACCTCATGCACTCAAAAAAAATGAGGTTAAGGAGGACAGTAGTAAATTAGACATTATTGAGGGATTTTTTCATGGCCCTCATGGTCTCATACGACAAAAAAGGGATTCTCCAGAAAATATCCTCGATAGGTATCCTCAACTAATACAATACCCGGTCATAGGTATCCTCAAATACCGAAATGAGGCTAAGAGTCGCATGTCCGAGTCACTCGAACGAGCAATTACTCGTTAGCTCATTTTCTCGATGGGATTCGAGTCGTTCGAGCAGTATGTGCGAGTCACTCGAGGTGAAACGGAATCCCACTTACGGAATCCCATTTGTGCAATCCCTTTTTTAAAAACACCTGTGGCTACGGAATCCCTTTTTCTGAAATGAGGCTAAGAGTCGTATGTGCGAGTCACTCGAACGATCAATGCTTGATAGCTAATTTGCTCGATGGAATTAGAGTCATTCGAGCAGTATGTGCGAGTCACTCGAGGTAAGACGGAATCCCACTTATGGAATCCCTTTTGTGGAATCCCATTTGTGGAATCCCTTTTTTGAAAACGCCTGTGGCTATGGAATCCTTTTTCTGAAATGAGGCTAAGAGTCGTATGTGCGAGTCACTCGAACGAGCAATTGCTCGATGGCTCATTTGCTCATTGGGATTCGAGTCATTTGAGCAGTATGTGCGAGTCACTCGATGTAAGACGGAATCCCACTTATGGAATCTCTTTTATCTCTTTTGTGGAATCCCATTTGTGGAATCCCTTTTTTGAAAACGCCTGTGGCTATGAAATCCTTTTTTTCTGAAATGAGGCTAAGAGTCGTATGTGCGAGTCACTCGAACGAGCAATTGTTCGATAGCTCATTTGCTCGATGGGATTCGAGTCGTTTCGAGCAGTATGTGCGAATCACTCGAGGTAAAACCGGAATCCCACTTACGGAATCCCATTTGTGGAATCCCTTTTTTGAAAACGCCTGTGGCTATGAAATCCGTTTTTTTCTGACATGAGGCTAAGAGTCGTATGTGCGAGCCACTCGGACGAGCAATTGCTCGATAGCTCATTTCCTCGTTGGGATTCAAGTCATTCGAGCAGTATGTGCATCTCACTCGAGGTAAGACGGAATCCCACTTATGGAATCCCTTTTTTGGAATCCATTTGTGGAAATCCCTTTTTATGAGACGTCTGTGGCTACAGAATCCTTTTTTTCTAAAATGAGGCGAAGAGTCGTATGTGCGAGTCACTCGAACGAGCAATTGCTCTGTAGCTCATTTGCTCGATGGGATTCGAGTCGTTCGAGCAGTATGTGCGAGTCACTCGATGGGATTTGAGTCGCTCAAGCAATGACTTATCAGTAACTGCTCGATAGCTTATTGGCTGCCTTCATCGGTCCCCTGCGGGGTCCCCCACTAGGTCCGGGAAATAGGGCCCGTTTCATACATCTCCTATTACATACTACTCCCTTCAACGGTCCCCTGCGGGGTCCTCCATGAGATCCCCCAAATGAGACCCCAAAACCACATTACATACTACTCCCTTCAACGGTCCCCTGCGGGATCCTCCATGAGATCCCCCAAATGAGGCCCCAAAACCACATTACATACTACTCCCTTCAACGATCCCCTGCGGGGTCCTCCATGAGATCCTCCAAATGAGGCCCCAAAACCACATTACATACTACTGGTGACCATAGCTGTTAAAAGTGTCGTTAAACCCCAATAAATAAATAAATAAATGACACGGATCATGATCGATCCGTCGAGATTTCTATTTCAAGACAATGCAATGCTTCCTGAATACGGAGGGGCACTATAAACACACTCCGCAGGTAAAACAATACAGTACAACCGCCGTGGACTGATCGTAATCCACGCGTGGGTAGTGATGTCCACGCATGCGTTTACCGGGTAATAAACATCATCATCAGTAAAATGTTAATTAATGAAGCACCGGGTTGTACCCGGTGCTTCATTAAATAAATTTTTAATGATTATTCCTGTAATTAGTGTTTGAAATCTAATATTATTGCGTCTGTGGAAATATTGCCAACCAATGGAAAGTGACCAGTCCACGGCGGCCATACTGCAGCTATCAATGAGCAACCGTTGAATCCACCCCTGAAAATCTCCCGATGCATGTCGTGTACACTGCCCATATGAACACAAAAATTGAGACCCCACTAATTACACTACGAGGTGGGGTCTCAAAACCGCCACCACGTGACTTCAATTTGTCTATAATTAACTTGTGTTTTTTGCAAGTGCGGTAATCAGGTTTATTCATCCACCAAAATAGTTTCAGTTCATTGTTGTTTAGTGATTGTTAGGTATTGCACTTAAGTATAAATTGAATACGTATACTCCATACATGTTTTTTGATAATAAAACGCATTAATATGGCAGAAAAAACGATCAAAATATGGAGTTTTGAATCGTGTTTTTAATCTCGCATGAATATGTCAAAACTGTGTGATGGGATGTTTGGATGACGTCGGTTTATCTTTTGATCTCTCAGTCGCCGGCTCTTAATTAGATCAGTTTTTTTCACAGTCAGTGAAAAATTACCTTTACTTTTACTTGAAATATTAAAAAGATAGTTCAATATTTGAAAGTGTTATTAAAAGCTATTGCGATTCCGAATGTTGTTCATCAAAATCGATTCAGAACTCTAGGAATTACGAAAAAATAAATATTATACCGTACTGAAATCATGGATGTGAGTTGAAAAAATTATAACTTGACCAGCACAATATCTGGACATTCCCCCGACGGTCTTTTACCTAACTGTAGCTATTGACGGAGAAGAATCATGTTACCGGTACTGAATTTTGAATAAATTGTGGGTTGGGTAGGAAGGGAATCCGATTTAAGATTTTAAATATTAAGTCCAGAGTGGAATGTTAAAATGTAACATGTTGAGAGTGGAATTAACATAAATAAACAACATTAACGAAAAAGGAATGCTTGTGGTGGCCCTGGGACGTTTCAGCCCAACACGTTTCGGAATCCATATATTGAAGCACCTGCATGCACTAACAAGGAAAACTGGCCAAGATTGCGGGGGGGGGGGGGGGGGGGGGGGGGGTGCAGATGGGCAAGCAATCGATGATATAGGCCTATTTGTACGTGTGGGTTTATGGGAGTCTGGAGTCCAATTGCCTCGTTTCGGGGAGGGGGGGGACTATTTACTTCACCATTTAGGAGTGGTATGGATGAATGAATCTTACACTGCCAAGACACTGAAATTTTTTTATGTGCTGGCTGCACGTAAAAATCAGGGTTAGCGCCAGAAAATCTCCGATAAAGGAACTAAAATCTCCTGCCTGAAAGACCTATTTTAATTTTTGGGGTTCAAGACACGTGTGGGGGGACAAACCCAAAAAATTATAATACGAAATTTCGGGGCATGTTTGAGCTAGGGTTATGACGTGTGGTGGTCTGGCTTGTCGATCGGCATGTCATTAATTATTGAAAAATAAAAAAAATATTATTTTCTATTGATTTTATTTACATATGGTTATAATTATGATTGCTGAATTAAAAAAAAGTAATTGAAAATGTTGATTTGTCTCTTATTTTTTTCTCAAGCTTGTCATGTGCAGAGGTGTTAAAACAGATGTTGGTTTGAAGGACAGCTCTGTGCTTTGTTGCGCCACTCATATGTTATTTCACACCTTGTGCAAGTGGTAGTTTAATCTACTATATTTAATTAATCACATCAATCCCGACTACTTTAATGTAGTAGTAGAATATTTTATTTAAGTGTCACATTTCTATACACATACATAATATACAGAGTATTTACAAAATATTTATATGAAATCCAGCCTATGAAGGCTTATGAGACATATCTTCATCAGAGGTAGGTCTTTTTTAACAGTAGTTCATAAAAGAACCCCCCCCCCTCACCCCCCCCCCCAAAAAAAAAATCCCCCAAAAAACAAAAAACCCAAACCGAAAAACCAAAACACATGCATGCACACCAACACACACACACACCCTTGCGCCCCCCTCCCCCCCCCCCCCCCACACACACACAGAGTAATATGCAGACATACGCCCACGTGCACTTGAGTATACTTTCGTGTACTAATTTTCTTTCACTTTTTCTTACTTCCCCACCCCCACCCATCACGTATATCTGTCTCTCTCTCTATCTCTTTCCCACTGAAGTGTACTCTCTCTTAGAATGGCACATTCGCAGATATTTTTAATTCGGTATCCCCCTTATATTCACCCACGTATTTTTACATACACACAGACTTAGCTATTATTTTTTATTATTTATTAGGGTTTAACGACACATTAACAGGACACATTGACAGCCACATCATGTCGGTGACAGTTTTACGGGTGGAGGAAGCCGGAGTACCCGGAGAGAACCACCGAGCAGCGACGAGCAGCTATCAGCTCCCCAACATCGTAACTCTGAACTCGGCACCGCGGCACATGCAGGGTTAGATTGGCTGAAGACATGCGCAGCATCGACGTGCAGTACGCCTTAGTACACAGCGTCATCTTGCCCCCATGTAGGCAATCGGGGTTAAGTGCCTTGCCCAATGACACAACGCGGGAGCACGAATCAGTCGCTGAAAAGGTCACCCATCCAACTACTAACCGCGCTCGACGTTGCTTAACTTCGGTGATCTGACGAGAACCGGTTACCTCGACACCACTACCCCCCCCCCCCCCGGCTTAGCAATTTCAATTGATAATACAAATAACAACAATGTCGAGGAACGTTGAAAAATCTGCAAATGCAAAGAGTATAAAAGTATTTACAAACCCCTACAGAATTGGATGAAGGATATTTGTTTCCGCGGTATGCAAATATCTCCCGTCCACCCCCTCCTCCCCCATGTGAAATAATCATTAGTTTCAGTCACGAGTGAGATACTTTTTGGTATCCATTCAAAAACACTATTTTTTCTTTTTTCTATATCCTTTTTATAAGAATCTTTAATTGCGTAGCCCGACAAGAGTAAGACGGGAAAGAGGATGGGCTTGTCGCAGGAGGTTTTTTCGCCTAAACTTCCCACCCAAGGAAAACACGGTTCATCACGTGTTGGCCTACAGATGTAAACAAAATGTGAAATTGGGAACTTCGCGATTATTAGTTGTTTTTCTCAAGTCTGGTTTATTTATTTCCTCGATCAAATCGATCGCGCAAACACAACAGTTTACTTTCGAAAGTGACGAGGACTTTGTACTTGACCAAATGGAACTGACTGTTCTATTCCCAATTTACAATTTCAAACCACAACAATAGTCGCCGTCTGCCTCCTCCAAATTCTAATTTTAATTTAAAATAAATTATCTACTGCCAGTAACAAACGCAGTTGTTTTGCCAGTTGACGTCGCAAGACAGAATTTATTAATCAGCAGAGAAACTGGCATGCAAAAGCAATTAAGCTAATCCCTTAACGCTCGTGACCACGGTCAGTGTTTTGAAAACTGTCTTCCACTGATCAAACACTGCGGTCCACTGAATCTCCACGATGGAGAACACACCGCGGCGGCGTTTTTGTTTCAATCCACGTTGAACATACTGTAATGTTAGTTATAAGAAACCAAATGAAATTAAAAGATTAAAAAAAGACAACTCATTTATGTAAATATCTATGTGCAAAAAACAAACTTTTTTATGTTAATATCTATGTGCAGTGTATTATGTTTCTAGTTTATCGCTTGTTAAAAGTTGGAACACTTGAATGAAATAAAATATGCCAAAGCCAATGTTCTTGTTAATGTTGCTCTGATGTCAATGACGATAAGTAATTAATTGTACACGCCCACTCATAAATAGTTCCTCTATAAATAGACAGCACTAATCTAAATTTAGCATCAATAACTGGGGTTTTAATTGACCAGTCTCATATGGGTACTGTACACGTAATGTGTACAACGAAATCAAGTAATTGCTTTCATTTGACACAATCTCAAACACCCCGTGAAAAAGGTAACAATAGGATAAGAGAGCGCCTCATTAAGCGAGTTCACCATGCGTTTTACACAATGTTGTCATGTTGACAATTCAAAACTTTACCAAGAGATCTGAAATAATTTAAATCGCTGGAAAATTTATCTGCAAGAAATAACGCGAAGAAATCAATGAATTGAATTTTTCATTTTTATCGTGCATGTCGGAAGTTTGCATCGATAACGGAGTAACATCGCCGTTATCGTACAAAATCGTAACTGTGTTATATAGGCCATCGACCCGCGTGCGTTGGTCGACACGCCGTCTGAAAATATTTATAGCAGTCCAGTAAAACGCATAAGGGAGTACGTGGAGAGTGGAATGAGAGTGGGGTGATCGGTTCATTGCCCTCGACCAAGTGAATAAGCTTCAACCCCTTTACTTCTTTCGGTTGGCCTGGCCGGTTGGTCGCACTGGTGTCATTCGATTTCTTTAGATATACAGGCAGTACCGGCGCCAGAAAATGTTTCACTTCCCTAGTGGCAGATTCCTCATGAAGGGGGGGGGGGGGGGGGGGGGTGTCTGCAAGTGGCCTTTTAAGGTCATAGCATTTAAGGTAAATCTCTAGATTTTTTGGACTTCGAAAATGAAGAAGCGCAAATACAATCGAGCAACTTTCACATGAAAATCTCCCTGAAGACGTGAAGCACAGCAACGATCCAAGTTGTCCCGATGAGCTGAGGGTGTATTCTTTACAACAATAGAAATTTCTTTATTCTACGAAAGCCCACTGGGGCCAACATATGTAGCGGGGGATCGAGTTTTGCGAATATTCACAATGCTTTGCGAATATTTGCAATGCATGGCGAATATATGTATTGCGAATATTCGCTATGCATTGCAAATATTCGCAATACATTGCAAATATTCGCATTCAACATTGCGAATATTCGCATTCAATTGCGAATATTCGTAATGCACTGCGAATATTCGCAATGTTGAATGCGAATATTCGCAACGCATTACGAATATTTGCAATTCATGCGGATATTCGCAAGTGAATGCGAATATTCGCAAAGTTGAATTTAACATTGCGAAAATTCGCATTTAAGATTGCGAATATTCGCATTCTGCATTGCGAATATTCGCATTCAACTTTGCGAATATTCGCATTCAACATTTCGAATTTTAACATTCAATTGCGAATATTCGCAATGAACTACAAATGAATGCGAACATTCTCAAAGTTAAATGCGAATATTCGCCATGCTCCCACTACACATGTTGGCCCCAATGGGCTTCCGTATTATTCAATTTTTAAAACTGTAGCATTGTATTCTAAATAATTGGTTAATGCTCCGGCTTCAGAAATATTTCACCAGTTGTTAAATCATCTTCTTGTAGTATTCCGGCTTCTTCGACCAGTAAGACACATAATAGAACAAAGAATGTTTTGGATCCAAGCATGAGATTTGGTTGTTTTCTGGTAGGAAAAATCTATTATTGTACTTCGTGTGACAGTCAAAATATCTGATTTGTCAAATACTATTTAGACAATTTACATGATTACTAGTGGTTAACCGATAAGGATTTGCGACCGTCATCTCCTTCATACTAAAAACTAATTCTTTTAACTAAAAATAAGGCACGGCTTTTTTCGTGTACATGGGTAGTCGATTGTCATATACTTATCACGAATGCTTTCATACAAAAGATATTTGAAACACAAGGTGTATTTTTGTATACATGCACACTAAAAACTAAAGTGTTAAAACTGACACTTTCAAGGTGTTAAACCCATTCTAACTCTTAGGGTTTGATTTTAACACTCAAAAGTGCAATGCTTTAAGCACTTAGACATTACAATCGTCAGACATCTGAAACTTGAATGGATGGCACTTCCCATGTGTCTACACTTGGTGGGTACATAATTAAAAGGACACAACGCAGATGACGCGGATCAGGCTCGAGAGTTCGAGCCTGATCCGCGTCATCTGCGTTGTTTCCTTTTAAGTGTCGCGACATTACACTTGTCAAGTGGTATTATTGTAACACCTGTCAAGTTCTGGGATATCTACACTTGAACAAAGTGCTAGTTCAGCACTTAGTAAGTGTTAAATACAGCACTTCAAGTGTAGTTTTTAACACTTTAGTTTTTAGCGTGTTGCCGATTAGTTAAGCACACAATCTGCCGGTTGTGAGTGCCGATGCCAGATAGTAACAACCAAAAGGAGTAGTATGTTACAAGAATGCATAGAATAGGGTTAATTTTGCAGTACAGTCAGGTTGATTGTTGACCTCAAGAGTACGCCAGTGTGTGTATTAAAATAAAAAATACGACGTCAGTGGAAAGTGCTGTTAACTTGCTTCTGCTGATGTCACATTTTCACTGATACAACACGTGGGGCGTGGGATGTGTATCAAGAACAGCAATCAAGGGGAAGGTCAGACCAATCAATGAGGTTAGGCCAATCTTGAATCCTGCCAATCATTGTGGTAACTTATTAAGTTTGTTACTACTTGTATGAGATTGTTAATCAAACGTAATTACAAACAATTTTGATCCAGTGGTGTTCCATGTAACTATCGGCATGGACCGATGTTCAAACACCTCTACTGATGGTCAACCGATAGCTTAAAATCGACCGATATCAGAGGCGATTGCCGAACATCAGTTAATCACTAATCATTACAGGCTTTGGCACCACCCATCCTTGAAACAGGTGCTAACCATTTACCCAACCTAACGGCCAAAACCGGTCAGCGCTATTCACAAAAATTAATTTTCATTATTTTTTTCGAGCTCGTTCCAATGAGGGGACATAACCTATGTTTTTGAGACAAAAAATGAAAAATAAATTAGTTATTCAAGAATTTTTTTTGCAAGTGTCGTCTGCTTTTCATGTTAGGTAAAGGGTTAATGAAGCGTTATTTTATTGCATTATTACCCACAAGCTCAAACGACAACCGAACACGAGAAAAATCAAGCACATGCTATACAGTGGCATATGTTAATTCCTGTGTACGGCAACCTTCAGAACTTGCGCTGTGTTTCTACAATCTTTCAAATTGACGTTACTTCGAATATTATACAATTCAAGTTTGTTGTTAATTTGTATATAACTTGTGCGCGAATCATTACTTAGAAAGGACAGTGAGCATAATAAAAAACTTACTAACCTTTGTCCAGCGTGCCACGATAGATTATCACCCCCAGAACAAAAGATTAACCTCCTCGACTTCGTGTTGGGTGCCAACCTTTCTTTCTCAGGAGAACAATCCACCATGACACTCCAAACAAAGCCCAGCATATATACTACTCAAAGTTTGCTAAGCACCAAATATTGGACACATCATTGTGAAATTTGCGTGTGACATATTTGCGATATTTTAGGGGGATATGATTGAGGAATGTATTGAGATGGTCCCCAGTGTTTACATTACGCGACCTGATTTCCAGGTTGTCCCAAGTGCATTTTTTATGTTTTCGAGATAATCGTTTTTTAAAGTTTGGAAGTTGGGTGTGGGCAATCTTTGGTCTACAAATACAGTGTCGAATTGAAACGATAGAGAAATAATTTCTGTGTGCGACTGAATATGTGGTGTTGGTGATTAGCGGCTATATATGACATGTTTCTGCAAGTTTCTGGGGAAGTGTACCCAGATTGGGAGTTGGGACAAGATGGAACTAACATGTAATGAAATGTGATGTGGACCTCCATATATTTTCACTTCCATTTTGTTCTATGTGGTTGAATCAAAAGTAAAATACGTACTTGGGACAAGACAGACGATATCGACGATATGAAATCCTTCAAGGCAAGATGGAATTTATGCTTATTAAACTCTAACTGCTCAATGTGCAGAAGGATTCTACGATATTTCATCGTTCTAGAAACCCTATAGATATCAGTTAAATGCAAGTACAAATTGATCATGCCAATGCACACCTTCGCACATGATCTGAAACCTGTTTTATCGTTCAGAAATAATACTTCCTAAAGTAATCTTGTGTATTGTTCCTAATGGCATTTCGAGTCCAAAACAGTTAATGAATATGAACGAATAGAGCTTAATTTAAAGCTATTATAAAGTTGAATTAAATTGGAATAAATGTTTGTTGATTACTGTCAGTTTCCTTTTTAATTGTCCAAGAGCCAGAGGAATCACACAGAAAAAGGTACAAGTAGTACCACTGCTGATGAAATTCAATAATACAGTCGTTTCTGGTTTCGTTTGCGCCAACTTGAATTCGACCATACGAATCTGGAAAAGTTCATGAAGTCACTTTGACGTTGGGCGTTGAGCGTTCGCTTGACATTGTTATTAAGGTAGTTTAACGTTGGACATTCGCCTGAAGGTAGCTCGATGTTCAGTACTTGACATTCGTTTGGCATGCTGCCTGCAGTCAGTTTCGTGAAAACTGACTGCAGAGGTTAAACTGACTGCAGAGGTGAAACTTACTGCAGAAGGTTAAACGAATGTAAAACGCTGAATGTGAAACGGAATGCTGACTAATGTTCAACATCAAACTCACGAAAGCTAAGAGGTGAAACTGACTGCAGAAGGTTAAACGAATGTAAAACGCTGAATGTGAAACTGAATGCTGACTAATGTTCAACATCAAACTCACGAAAGCTAAATCTTATAAGAATGTCCAACACCCAACGTAAAACTGACAAAAGATGAATGTCTGAAGATATTTAATGTCCAACGCACAACGTTAAGCTTACTTCACGGTCTTTATCTAACTGTCTAATAGAAGCACCCAGGGACCTAATCACACAAAAAAGGAATTCATCAATAGTACAAAACAGATTATTGCAATAACGAGAATGTTCAAAGCCGCGACTAGTGAGCGGCCAATGTTAACCATTTTTCTCGTACCATTTATTCTCACTGTGTTAATAAACAACCGATGTGGGTGCCTATGTGGACAGTGGACACATTTATTGTCGTATTTGTTGTCACATCTTAATCAATTCACGCCCACGACTCGGTGATCAGGAACAACACTGATTGTAAAACAAAAGTAGTCCCAGATCAAACTTACCTCTGGAGTATATAAACAATTTTGGGGAGCATCGGTATTGAGTATGTGGACTGGGTCATCACTATCTGTGGAACTTCAGTACTCGAAGACAAAATTGTGTTAATTATCATGCACTTTCAAAACGTATGTAGCGACAGTGTGGTTGAAATCTGCCCCTGTACTTTTCTTCACTCGCCAGATACTCGTCACAAACGAAGATGGGTATAGGGTAGAATTTCGGCCAGACTGAGCTAACAAGATTACAATCAGTTCTTACAGAAACCGATTTTGACACTCCACTTACTGTCATGTTTTACCAACATCTGGGCAAGGCTGATGAGTGTGAAAGACTTGAAATTTGTCTGAGCGAATATATAAAATTGGATGAATCTTCTCGTTGAAATCTTAGAATGTAAAGCAGTGCTTTTACAGCACGAAACAAGCTATGTTTTATTGGTAAAATAGGACCAAGTAACCAATGTTTGGGGTGGAAGTCTTAAAAAAATTACAACATTGCTAAAAACAATATTGGCTAAACTTGACTATATATCCATGCTGCGGTCACGATTAGTCACAATGCAGAAATGTGACCTTAACCACAAAGCAATAAATGAATGAATCTGACTGCATCCTAAATTGTAGGTAAAAGATCAAAGAAATAAACGAATGAAAAAGCTACCAGATTTTGGTATTATTGATTTCCAGTCGACTAGTCACCCGTCGTAAACATCACAATTTTCACAGCATAATGATCACCATGATTTTATTTATTTAATATTGGCGCCGAGGTCACGTATGTCTGCAGTGGGGTGTATCATGACAGCAACACAGCCAAAAAGTCAAGTTTAGTCCATTTGTTCACAGCCATGGTGCCCATTTTAGAGGACGTCCACCAAACATTGGTTACTAGGTCCTATTTCGCCAGCGAAACAGAATTTGTAAAGAAGCACCGCTTTACTGCCCAGGTCTACCATGAGATTACTATGATGACTGTGAGATACGAATACGAATTGAAATTGTGACAAAATATCTTATTTTAAATAGCTCCCACTCAGATGACAGTATAATTTGATATCCCCCAGGCATGTTATAAGTCCTTTACTAATACCATGCCTGATGTTGATATCAAATCATACTTAAACTTCGAGAAATATCTTGAAGATCGAATAAAATCCCTAAAAGCAAGAAAGAAAATATAAAAAAAAATGAACAAGCAAACGTGAGCGAATTTAGTTTGTGCGGATATGTCTAGTTAAAATTTGTAGGAGAGTGCCTATATGCTCCTCCCATAAATTGTTTTAAAGCAAAGGCATCTGAAAATATCCAGAAGACTAAAAAAAATCTTGCACTCCACCAGTTAATGTGATACAGGACACGTGACCCAGACCCCCTTGCCTTGTATCGCATTGAGAAAACATGTTCGCGTGTTATTTTGGTGTTTTCTGAATACTGGGTGGCAGTCTTTTCATGATATCTTAATGCAATCCAAGACCCGGGACCCTGGCGTTCGTTTGACATTGTTATTAAGGTAGTTTAACGTTGGACATTCGCCTGAAGGTAGCTCGATGCTCAGTACTTGACATTCGTTTGGCATCCTGCCTGCAGTCAGTTTCGTGAAAACTGACTGCAGAGGTGAAACTGACTGCAGAAGGTTAAACGAATGTAAAACGCTGAATGTGAAACTGAATGCTGACTAATGTTCAACATCAAACTCACGAAAGCTAAATCTCATAAGAATGTCCAACACCCAACGTAAAACTGACAAAAGATGAATGTCTAAAGATATTTAATGTCCAACGCACAACGTTAAGCTTACTTCACGGTCTTTATATATATTGGCGCCTTATCTTGTAGCATATTGAGAGACCATGTTCAGGTGTTATTGCAGCTTTTTTCTAAATACTGGATATTTATATTTACCATTTAAGATCGTAGATCACCATGCACGTCGAGTCGATGCGGAGCGCAGGCTTTAGAGTTTTAGGTTTCTGCGCCCCCCCCCCCCCCCAACACATACACACAATTAGGTAAACATATCTGCGCCTATGGCAACAAAACAGTGTTCAACAGTAGTAAATCGAAACTGCCATCTTGGACTTTAATCCGACAAGGGGGGGGGGGGGGGGGGATGTACACTACAGAAGGGTGTAACATTCAGTTTCACATTGATCGAAGTAAACATTTCATGGAAGCAATGTCAGTTAGGACAAAATGGAATCGTTCATTTGGTTGATCGTCAAAGTGGCAATATGGAAGGATAGTGTTTCAGCAGAAGTCCAAGATTGAACTGAAAAATTGTGCTTTGGATGCACTTGGGACAAACAATAATCGCTTATGTTTTTGTAGGGATACGAGATACAGCCTAGATTCCATTACCAGTCGACGCGCAATAAAATTCCGGTTCCCCCGGTACCCGAACCTCATTTTCTCCCAAAATGTCACTTGGGACAACCTGGAAATGAGGTCGCGAAAAATTTAGCTCTCTTGACAGGCAGATATTTCGTGACAGTGGAGAGCATGTATTCATGTGGGGTAAATGTTTCGACGTAGACTATCCGGGCAAGGTTGCACGAAGGTGGTTTCCGATCGAGAAAACCATGTATTCGCATTCCGCTGTCCCAGAACCACCACGAGGCACGATATGAATGGGCCATGGGCCACGTTGGATGGACCAGAGAAGATTGGCGACCTGTCCTTTTTAGAGACGAGTCAAGGTACTGCCAAGACCAGGAGAGCGATTCCACGCAGCCAACATTGCTGAGCATGCCCGCTATGGTGGAGGGTCAATCATGGTCTGGGCGGCATCCGCTGGGATGGACGTACAGAGCTCTGTGTCTTTGAACGTGGTACATTGACTGCACAACGGTATATTGATGAGATTCTTGATGTCCATGTCAGATTGTGTGCAGGTGCAGTGGATGATAGATTCATTCTGATGGACGATAATACCCGTCCTCATGTTGCCCATGCTGTCGGGGAGTACCGACAGAGGGAGAGGATTGAGCGTATGGACTGGCCAGCAAGATCCCCTGACTTCAATCCAATTGAACATGTCTGGAATGAGTTGCAGCTTGCAATTTCAGCCCGTCCAGTCCAGCCAAGAAGTGTCCAGGAGCTTGGTGCCATGCTGGTCCAAGAATGGAACAACATCCCACAAAAGACCACCAGGAACCTGATTGGGAGCGTGCGAAGGCGTTGTCAAGGTGTAATTAACAGTAATGGGTCTCATACTCGATATTGAAGCCATACCAGTTCGCTCCGTCAACCTTTTGGCATATTGAAAAATTTCCTCTTTTACCAATAATATCCATTTTCCATGATTATCGTATTCAAAAGCTAAAAAATAATGTCAAACACAAATAAAATCTTAATTTCTGTACTTAAATCATTAAAGATATAATTAAATGAAAAATATATACACTTTTCATTCAACTAAAACATAAAATATGTAGTTGGATGTACTTGGTGCTAAGCAAACTTTGAGTAGTATATATTTAAGAAATAACTGTTGTTTTCCTTCGGTATATGCGATATAAACCGAAAATTTTCAGCACAAGCTTCATAACTCGCGTAGCGAGTTATGATTAAGTTATTTCTTATAACAGTTATTTCTTATAATTTAATCCAGCTGTAATATTAAAATATAAAAACATGTGTACGTGAACGAAAAGTTTTAATTTTCGCAAAAGACAACAGTCAAACTCAGGAAAGTGTGTCACCACCAGGTCATGTCAATCATTGTCAAATTGTTTGTTGTTTTGTTTTTCGATCGCAGACGACAGATATTTAGCAAGTCACGTAACAATAGCATTAAAAACATTTTTTAAGTTCCCCCAAAATCACGTTTGGATGTATGATCTTTTTATTCGTCCCCCTCTTCGGTATATTTTATTAAATTCTATTGTTCCCGAGAAATTTTCATTATATTCTCGCTGAATGGAGGCGATGAAAACTCGATCATTGATCTTTGTTTACAAGCTTGTTATCCATCTATCAGTCTGCCGTCACGCCCTCACGGTGACAATTTGAGTTGAGTGGGCGGGGCTTCCAGCCAGAGTCTTCAAAGTTGGATCGGATGTGTGCGAACGTGTATACATTCCAAATCATTACGTGATTTGGTTTACACGATTTTGACAACTTTCACGCTGTATGCTTTCAACCAATCAAACGCAGAGGCGGGGCAAATGATTAAATTATTGTATAATATAATAATATAATATAGTATATATAATGTTGATTTATCAATCAAGTACCCCCACAGCGATACTAATTTGGACCCCCATCTTAACCCACTGCGTGAGAGTTTGCGCAGGTGTTTCACTGAAATATGTCGGTATTCATGATGTTCTCCTGAACTGCTAAAATATCGTCCAGTTCTCTGTGGCGGTTGACGAGGGGTTACCTCACAACAAATTATTCAGTGTAAACCCTTATAAAAAAGTACCATGGTAAACCATGGTAAATCCCAAAATACCCTGGTATACTGGATTCATACATAATTTGTACCCATTCCCACACGTTCATACTCCAATAAAGATTATAAAAATTGCATTTAATTCTTAACTGAACGGTATGACCTCCCAGGATGCCCTGTTTTCGTCAGGAATTTTTGCTTTTTGTTGAGAGCAGTCGTATGGCCCAAACATGACTGCACCACATATTCAAATTATATAACGAAACATTTTGGATACAGTGCCATTACTGTGTTTGATGGAGCTATGAATGTGACATGTCAACAAATAGTATGGAAGGCAGAGCTAAGGGTAGATATTCCGCACATATCAACATTTACATCAATATCTGCCAGTAAGCACTCCAAACTGATTTTCTTATCAATCTTCGGAACTATTTCACCTGTTAACCCTTTACCCAACGAATCGGCCACATCCGCCCGCGTAATATGCAAATTCAGCAGCTGAAAAAATATTATTTTTTAAAAAATGTCAACAAAACCATATCATGTGACGCCTCTTTGGAACGAGCTCGTCGAGCTCGTTCCAATGAGGGTTCACATGATAAAGTTTTGTTGAAATTGTTTTGAACAATTTAAAAAAAAATTATATTTAAAATAATAAATTTGGATATCGTCTGTGTTGGGTAAAAGACTAATGCAGAAATTTGCCGACATCGGGGACCAAACGAAGCAAGCAAACGCAGATGCTGATGTTCTGATCGCTGAGTTAGCAATGGACTTGACTCAGCAGGATGAAAACAATGCCGCAGTTGTTGGAACAGGCACCGACTTACTTGCTATTCTAACGTCTCGGTATCATTCAAAATGGAACATATACATGATGTTGTCTGCCGCACCCAAAGTCCACTTCTCAATCGGAGAAAATGCGATCAAGTTGAGTGAGTCAAAGGGAAATGTGTTGCTGGCACCTGCTTTCAGGGGTTGTGATACAACTTCGGAAAATGCATCGATTCTTTCACAGGGCCATGGCAGCACAACTCAAGAGATTGCCTCGTGGGGGAGTGGATTCTGTTGGTGTTATACGGAGCGAAGAAGTTCGCTTCCCTCGACCATTACTGGTACGCTGCTTATAAGCGTTTTGTAGCCAAAACTAAGTTGAATGAGTTCTCTCAACTTGCCTCCCTTCTACCAATCAGTTGTGCAGCCTTCTGAACATACCTACAGGTTCAGGAATGGGTGGGGTACTCGCTGTCTCCAACAGCTGATCGATGACCAGTCGAGGTCTTAGGCCAACAGCAACAACGCAGCCCTTTGCACGTGAACATCTCTTGAACTAGATCAGTTGTGAGTGTACGAGCGGGTGCAGTAAGAGATGTAATGGTCCAAGAAAGAAGGCTTGTCTTGACCCGGATTGTGCAGGTATAATTTGGATTCTTGTAGCAATCAAAGACTCACAGACCTAACCGGCACTTCTGATAATATTCGAAGTTGATGAATAACCAGAGATTAATTTACACACCCTTGAATATTCACTTTACAGTGTTTCGGCTCTCGTCTGTTTGCTGCTATGGATTATGTTTTTGCGATCAAGTGAACTCAAGTCATAGCATATCTACCCATGAAATAAGTCCTGCTCAGTGCGTAAATGTTCTAATAGAGTTTGTCAGTGTCGTCGTCATTGTTGTTGTTGTTCGACGGTGGGAACCTGGGTGCAAGCTTGATGGGTATATCAGAACATGTTATCAGCCCTGCTGTGTTGTTCGTTTTTATGAGCTTTCCTGACATGATTATTTGTTATGTGGTCGTTTTAGCCTTTCAGACACACGAAACCACGATGTACGTTTTAGGATGTAGTGTTAAGTTTTCAGTCATAAAATCATAAGAATGGCGATGTTTTAATATATATTTCAAATTACATTATCTGAATTAACCTTTGTTCTAGTAGAAGGGTTCATAATTCACCTCATTGTTATATGAATATATTTACACGGTCCTTTTTATTATTATATTTATTTATTGGTGTTTAAGGTCACATACTTATGCACGATGGCTAATCATGACCGTGGCAGTTTTACGGGTGGAGGAAACCGGAGAACCCGGAGAGAACCACCGAGCAACGACGAGCAGCTGCCAGCTCCCCAACATCGTAACTCCGCACTGCAGTACAGGTAGGGTTAGATTGGTTGAAGACATGCGCACCATCGACGTGCAGTACGCCTTGGTGAGCTTGGGTGGATGAGGATCAAGGACAGGATAGACCTGTTGAAACTCGGTTATCTTAATTATTTGGTAAATCTCCCCGACAGCCGATTGTGTAAAATAATGTTCCTGGGAATTTTCAACTCAAATATCAAGACGGGGTGGATGGTCGAAGTGAGGGAGCTAGTAGAGAACTACTCATTGGATATCTCGAACCTGGGCGTTGGGGCAAACCAGGGTAAAAAAATCGTCAGAGAAAGGGTCATGGAGGATTGTAACCGTAATTGGCGAGAGGGGGTCAAATTAAAGAGGTCTTTGGGTGGCCTGCGTGATAAAGAGAAGCCAGGTTTTGAAGAGTACCTTGATGGCACCTTTGGGGTCACTGTTATTCAAGCCGAGGTCACGGTCCCTAGAGCTGAGGGGAAAACTGGGAAAAACAGTGAAAAGGAGTGCCAGATGTGTAATCTGGGCATGGTGGAGACCTTGGAACACTTTCTTCTAGAATGCCCAAAGTACCAGTCCAACAGAATAAGATTCACTGGAAGTATATTGGGGAAGTGGGATGGGAGAATGAAGGACATGTGGTTAGAGGGACACTCAAAGGAGAGGGTTAATATGCTAATCGGAGAGATTGGGAAGAATGGGGCAAGGGATGTCATCAAACAGTTCGTCTCCGATTGTTGGGAGGAGAGAAGAAGCGTGGGAATAGGGGGCAGTTAGGAGCACAGGGGTAACCAAGGCCTTCTCGTCCGAGAACCGCGACAAATCAGCGGCTGGCCAAAGTGTTATTATTATTATTATTATTAGTCTACATATGACAGCATTCGCTTATGGCCTGATGGAATTGCGTCAGAATTTGAACCATTCCGAAAACATCATGATATCTCGAAAAGCTCAACTCGGATTTTCGGGGACTTTTGGTTTGCTGTTCATGAACATTTTCGTATTAATCCCTGCAAAAACACAGCTTTCTCCAGTTTTTGTCCCTAGTGAATCCTAATGTGCCTGGACTAATATTCACAATTTCCCGAAGGTCAAACCCTGCTCATCGACATATTTTGTATATAAAAGGTAATTATGTATATTTTTAGGTGCACTAAATCAATTGTTTTAAAAATTAACTCAAATCAACTGAGTTGAGTGAATATGAACCCAATTGGGTTCATATTCACTCAACCCAGCTGATTTGAGTTAATTTTTAACCCAACTGTTTTTAGAGTTATAAATATGTAGAGGATTAAGGGTGATCCTCAGTAACTTGTGGCACCGGGTAGTTTATGTTAGTCTGCGCTTCCAGTTTTAATTAATGAGAGATCGTTGAGGGTGCACTTGCTCGAATTTAATTGTATATCTTCTTGTCTCCAACAATTATGTGATTTTACAGAAACGACCCTGAAAATTCTGATGTTTTTATAGAACCCGCGTCCATCGGTTTCGAACCCTAGACTACGGCACTCTTCGCTTAGGCTTGGAAATTATTCACGCCACCAAACCGACTAAGCTACCGCAACCCCACAAATGATAACTCCTGGTTATGGGGCTGTGGTCGAAATAGATGAAGAGTAACCCCGCTCAAGTTTATACTATGGTCATGTCAAGTTCAGACTATTGGTGACGATATTCCTAGCCTGGTCTTTTTTAATATGTTCTTTCTCCCTTTCTATTCTACTGTCAATCTATTCATGGTAGAATGCGGAGATTACAAAATATTTACGGGAGCAGGAAGCCGAAGTACTTGGAGAGAACCACCGAGCAACGGCGAGCAACTGTCAGCTCCACAACATACCAACTCCACACAAGCAGGCTTCGCAATAGTTGAAGACAGGTGCACCACTGACGTGCAGTACGCCTTAGTACACAACGTCGCCGTGCCATTACGTGGGCAATGGGGGTGAAGTGTCTTGCCCAAGGACACAACGCGGTTGCCGCAGGTGGGATTCGAACCGAGGACCTCTCGGCTTGCAGCCTGCACCTCTACCGACTGAGCCACCGCGCACCCGGGAATTGCAAAACCAAAAAACTATTGTCTTACCGTCCTCTTTGCGTTAACCCTTTACCTAGAGAATCGATCACATCCACACGCGTAATTTGCAAATTTAATAGTTGAAAAAAATATTATTTTTCAAAACATTTCAGCAAAACCATATCGTGTAACCTCTCATTGGAACGAGCTCGTCTACCTCGTTCCAATGAGAGGGTCACATGGTATGATTTTATAGAAATTTTGGGAAAAATGGAAAAATGATATTTAAAATAATACATATTGATATCGTCTGCGTTGGGTAAAGGGTTAAACTACTTATAGATATTGATGTTCCATATTTCCTGTGATGCTTTGAGACATGCTTATGCAGAGGCGTTGGAAGCACATTTGGGCGACGGCGCAAGAAATAGTAACTGTGCATCGAGTCGGGCTAAGAATTCTGAGCGGCAAGCCATTCCCCCTTTCCCGAAACTTTAAACATGGCTGACAAATTTCGTCATTGGAAAAAAATTATAGAAAAGTAAGCCCTCTTTAACCCTTTACCAAACGCAGACGATATCAAAATTTATTATTTTAAATATCATTTTTTAAAACTTTTCAAAAAATTTCAACAAAACCATATCATGTGAACCCTCATTGGAACGAGCTCGTCCCAATGAGAGGTCACATGATATGGTTTTGTTGAAATGTTTTGAAAAATAGTATTTATTCAGCTGCTGACTTACGCGGGCGGATGTGGCCAATTCGTTGAGTAAAGGGTTAATTTCGCGAAGCTGTCGGTAAATTTAACATTAGGGGTAAGGTAATTTCAGATAAAAATTGAAATGTCAGAATGTTAGCGAATTTGTGTCATCGATAGGCGCATCATTTCACCAACGTCAGGTATTTTTCTGTAAAGTAGTATAAAACACAGATGCTGCCTTTTTATACATTTTTTCCCCAATCAGTATGAAAGTTTGACTGTTATTTTCTGTGTTGAAATCCATGAATAAATAAGAAAACGGCGGTTTCACTTTGTTTTGATGTTCTGTAACATTTTTTCTGTTCATTATATCAACAGTGTGTGCATCGTGATACAGGGGACAGGCAAGCCAGAAAATAAGCAGACTGTCATCAGAAAAATGAGGTCCCCAGAGGATGATTTTGGTGATGCTACCCTGCACAGCAGGATAGCATCATTAAATTTACCCTCTGTAAAACTCAATCTGAATCAGGGTCTCAATACCTAAAGAGGAACCCAGAGGATAAATTGGCCCACTGTAAGGGATAGCGTCAGCAAATTCACGCTCTGGGGACCCCCATTCTGTGAATGACAGACTGAAATTTTCAGGCATGAGTACGGGCACTGCCCTTTCCATTAATATAAAAGTCTATGAGGTGAGATATGCTATTTTTTCTGGGATGAAAAAAAAACTTTCAAATTACTTTAAACACATTCACTAAACAAAAGGCCAAAATAAACAGTTACTCAGTGTTGGTAGATATGATACTTACAGATATTCTTAATGAGGGATTGTCTGTGAAGTAGGGCCTTCTAATGATCTTGCTATAAAAGGCCATGTTTCCTTCTGTAACTTTTAATAAATGAAAGCAACAGACAGATCCGAAATTTAAGCTATATAATATCTGTTGACTTTTTGAATTCATGCATGTGCGACTCGTTTTCCTCAGCGAAAGGAACCTCAAGATAATAATATAATGAACAAAAACAATGTGTGGGAGGACCACTAAATATTCAGTCATACTACAGTGAACAGTGGCGGTACCAGACTTTTGTTTATGGTCGAGTCTTTAGAGCAAGGACTGAACAGGTTCTCCATCTGAGCAGGCCTGGCATCTTCAGGAGAGCGATTTATTCGCTCGCCTACTGCTCGCCTTAAAAAAATTAAGTAGGGCGAAAACTAGCCCTCCTGGCCTTAGAAAATAATGATTACTGTAACAGCTTGTTCCTAAAACCCACATTTTTTTTAGATCTCTGCTTTGTTAGTGGTCTCTGTAAGACGGCCACACAGCCCCTCCCATACCTCCACTTTTAGCTTTTGTAAGCTTGAGGGGAGCTAATCGCTCCCCCTAGGCCATGCGAGGGAAGCGATTTTTAGCCCTTCTGCACTTTTAAGAATGCCAGGCCCTGTCTGGGAGCCGTTTCGTGTGTATGTGTGTGGGGGAAAGTCTGTTTTAATGGGAGCAACCGCAGTAGCCGTCGTAGCCACTGGCAGGGGCGGACTGGGCCAAGAAAAGTGACCGGAGAATGCACCAAAGGGAGGCCCAGACCCGAGAAAATTTTGATTTTGCGAACTGAACGAACGCGGCACTTGCACTTGATCGATCAATGCCAGTCCGCGAACATGGCATATTTATTTCGGTGGCATTTTGTATCATCTTCATCGATCATACGTTAAAAAATGGCTCCTCGAGGGTGGGGGAGGGGGTGGAGGTCAGCAGGAAGATTATAATAGTTCGGCTCAATCGGAGAAAATTTTGATTTTTAAAATTGGGAGGAACGCTGTTACCTTTCATCTGAGCGATCAATGGCAGACTAGACTGTTGGTTTATCGAAATGTGCTGTCTGTGGACTGCCACTGGTAGTCCACATAGAGAACATTTCGATATACCGGCAAGTCAATGCAATATGGGTTCATTTCGCCTTTTGGTCATTTTCACGAAATTTCACGTAACAAGAGATGTTGGGCTGCATCAATTTTTTTTTGAGGGGGGGGGGGGGGGGGCACCGGGAATTTTCCCCGGCTAGTCCGCCTCTGGCCACTGTTCTATTGGTTTGTAGGATTAAGGTAGTACTGACCCTCAATACAAATGCAAAATGCACAAGCTCAATCTCTGCCGCCAGTAGTACATCTGACAGCATCATATTCTTATCCAGGAACCCAGAGCTGAGATGGTTAATGCAGGGTATGCGACACACACTTTTTTCTCTCAATCGCCTATTTGACGGGGGGGGGGGGGGGGGGGGGGGGGGGTGGTAATGCGAAAAGATTGTGGACATTCCTTATAGCAACAGTGCTATTGTCTGCTTCTACAACAGACCCATGGCTGATATTTTCGTCATGGGAAGTGATTTGCAGGAAAGTTAGCAGCTCTCCTTAATTTCCTATACTTTCAGTAAATTTACCACTAAGAATATGGGAATATCATATAAAAATTGAAATTCCGAAATATTATCGAATTTGCCTCATCGATGTGCGCATCATTTCTCAAAGTCCAGACACTTTCTCGTAGAAAGAGCGAAAACTAACCCTTCTGGTCTTAGAAAATAATGATCACCATGACAGCCTATTTCTAAAACCCACATCTTGTTATTGTCTCTGTAAGACGGCCATACTGCCCCCCCCCCCTCCACACACACACCTCCGGGATTTGCCATGGCCCGGAGGTGTGGGAGGAGAAGTGTAGCCATCTCACAGAGACTACCTTGTTAGCAGCACCAAATAAAATGTACAAAGCCCACTGGATAGAATTCATTAACCCTTTACCTAACATGAAAAGCAGACGACACTTGCAAAAAAAATTCTTGAATAACTAATTTTTTTCATTTTCTGTCGTCGAGCTCGTTCCAACGAGGGGTCATGACCTATGTTTTTGAGACAAAAAATGAAAATATTTTGAAAATTAATTGGCGATTTTTGAGATAGCGCTGGCCGGTTTTGGCCGTTACGTTGGGTAAAGGGTTAACAGTAAAACTTCATTTTGCCCCTTTTACCTTTCATAAGCTTGAGGAGAGTTAATCGCTTCCCCATGCGAGGGGAGCGATTTTTTGCCCTCCTGCATTTTTAAGAATGCCATGCAGGCCTGACGAAAGCTTGTTAGTACAGTATTTATCAAAAAAGTAGCCTTTAACTCTTTACCTAACGTAACGTCCAAAACCGGCCAGCGCTATTCTCAAAAATCGCCAGTTAATTTTCATTATATTTTCAAAAAAATTCATCGAGCTCATTCCAAAGAGGGGTCATAACCTATGTTTTTGAGACAAAAAAAATAGTTATTCAAGAATTTTGTTTGCAAGTGTCGTCTGCTTTTCATGTTTAAAAGGCTTGTTCCAGTGGAATAACACGAAGCATTCCTCATATTACCGGGAAACATGTTTTATTATTTTTGTTTTTTATTAACTCCCTCGCAAATTATTAGGCCCTCAATATTCTTGCCAACCGGGCGCCTACTGGTCCACCCAGTGGTAAAAAGCTCCCCCCCCCCCCTTACCCAGAATATCCTGAATCCGCGGCCAAATCCATTAACCATTCACATAACATAACGGTCAAATCCGTTCTGTGCTGTTCACAAAAATCAACATTCAAATTTTATTTTAATTCAGTTTTTGCCTCCGAAACTTATGACCCCCTCACTCGTTCCAATGAAGGGTCAGAAGTTATGTTTTGGAGGCACAAATGAAAATATTCAGTTATTCGAATATTTCTGGTTTAAAAAAAAAATGCAAAGTGTCATCTTATCGTAAGGGTCAATTCTTGTCGGACAGTTTTATGTGTGGAGAAAGCTAGTGTATCAGGAGAGAACCACCGCGCAACAGCGAGCGACTACCAGACTCCCAACGTATTAACTTCACACAAGCAGGGTTAGCATGGGTGAAAGACAAGTCCACCACCGACGTGCAATACGCCTTAGTACACAGCAACACCGTGCCCCCCACTCGGGCAATCGAGGTTAAGTGCCTTACCCAAGGACACAACGCAGTCAGGGACGTGGTTAGAGGGTTTCCGATTGGGGGTGGGGGAGTGTAGGTTACTGAATTTCCAACTAGGAAGGGACCGGGAGGGGAACCCCCCTCCCAGTCCCTCCCCCCCAGTTTTCGAAATTCACTACCAAGAAAGATTTTGAAAATGAAGCCATGAAAGGGAACATAAAATTAATTCTTGTAACTGAACTGCCAACACATTTATGATAGAATTATCAGGTTAATATTATTTGGTGTTCTTCTGGGAACTGAATATGTGCTAAAGAAATGCTCAAGCTGAGAATTTTGAGCAATTCACACTATCCTAACATTACATCAGATCTTATGCAGGAATGGTCAATTTTCGATGTTTCGTCATTTTGTAACTGTGAATGATGGAATTAAGTTCAATTTTCTCAGGGTAACGATTTTACATGTTGTGATTTTCTTGAAGTGCATTTCAAGGGTTTTTTTTATCAAAATAAGTAAACGTACTATAGAAATACCGATTGACATCATGCATACTTATGAAGCTCGATATTGCGTACTATTATTATTATTATTATTTATTAGTGTTTAAGGTCATATACTTATGCACAATGGCTAATCATGAGCGTGACAGTTTTACAGGCGGAGGAAGCCGGAGTACCAGAAGAGACCAACCGAGCAACGACGAGCAGCTGTCAGCTCTCAAACATCGTAACTCTGAACTCTGCGCCGCAGCACAGGCAGGGTTAGATTGGTTGAAGACATGCGCACCATCGACGTGCAGTATGCCTTAGTACACAGCGTCATCGTGCCCCCATGGCGGCAATCGGGGTTAAGTGCCTCCATATTGCGTACACTGTAGTTGTAAATAGTAACAGTCAGAATTTTGCCGATTTGAAACCGAGTTGGGATTTGCTGAAGTAAAGGAGACATCAGCATCGCCAAAGAAGCTCTATAATCCAGATAGATGGAATTTCCAACTCCTCATGACTTGCCCTCCGAATTTCCAACTGAAGGAAATTTTGGCCAGGATTGCCCCCCAACACACACCCTCTGTCGCCATGTCTCTGAACGCAGCTACCGCTTGTGGGGACCGAACCGTGAACCTTTCAACTTGAAGTTTAATGCCGTAACCGCTGAGTTACTGCGCTCCCTAGGTACAGATTAAATCCTTCACCTAACAAATATGCCGCACCCACCGTGCAAGTTACAATTTGACAAGGTGAAGAAAGTTAAAAAAAAATTCAACAAGACCATATCATGTGGCCCCTCATTGGAACGAGCTCGTCGTGCTCGTTGCAATGAGGGTCATATGATATTTTTTTTACAATTTGTTTTTGAAATATTTGAAAAAAAACATAAAAAATTGATATCGTGTTGTTGGGTAAAGGGTTAAGTACATTAATACATTCACTTACTTTTGTAATGAGGAAATCCTTCACACAGCACAGAATATAGCAAGAAAAGAAATAAAATGTACATCCTAACTGCTCTGTGTCCACCAATCAAATGACAGCGTAACAAGATTCGACCGCAGTTGTGTGTCTATATCTTCTAAAATGGAATGAGACACGATGCAAGTCTCAACACTTCACAGACAACAATTAAATGTGATCGGGTGTGCAATGGCATCAATAGATCAAGTCTCTTCGTTTTGCGCGTTCTTAGGAAGAACACATGGATCGCTACTTCGTAAATGGGGACATATCAGGAACTTGAATGGATGGGTTATGGTGGGGGTGAAACTTGGACAGGGGGATATATGAGATCCACAATTCGAAATGATGAACACGATAGAAAAATTATTGATCAAAGAGAAAAACATATCCGCTCATTTGTAATAATAGGTAAAGCCTCATTTATTGCACTTCACAGTACAGTATTTAGTATAATCTGTTCCCACGTGACTATTCCAAGTAATTATTCCTTTTGATAAGCGGGACTTAGAACATGACATGAGATTTTCTGGCGTTATATATGAGTAACGTAAGGCGCAAAGGCAACGTTTCCGCAAACTTATGTCTCGTGGGAAGTCTGCGAGGGTCTTAAAAACTGAAAAATTGGTTCCAATGCGCCAATCAATCACTTTATTATTTCCTAAATCCCATGTACATGTCCCATATGTGTCTGTATATATGATAACGAAAGACTTGGAAACGAAAATAAAACCACTTAACCGTGGAAACCGTGTATAACCAACATAGCTGCTTGTGTATAGAGAACAAAGAACGATAACTATCAAATTCGTTTGCCCAGTATCAGCTTTTCAGCCCACTAAATTGTATCACACCACCCCTACCCCAGTTTCTTTTTCTCCCACTCAATCCCTTGTCACGCAACCAAATAACCATCACTCGAAAGTACAAAGAAACAAATATACATTTAACTAGTTGGGGGGGGGGGGGGGCGGGGGCTCAGTGGTAGACTGTTGGACTTCTATGCTAGAGGTCCCGAGTTCGATCCCCGTCCAGGACGACCCAGGTTGTGTCCTTGGGCAAAGCACTTTATCCCGGTTGCCTACATGGGGGCACCATGACGCCGTGTACCAAGGCGTACTGCACGTCAATGGTGCACAAGTCTTCAACCACTGTAACCCTGCCTGAGCGGGGCTTGAACAGAGTTAGAACGTTGAGGAGCTGGCAGTTGCTCGTCGATGCTTCTCTCAGGGTACTCCGGCTTCCTCCACCCGTAAAACTGTCACGGTCATGATTAGCCATTGTGCATAAGTATGTGACCTTAAACACCAATAAATAAATAAATAAATAACTGGTTGAGGGCTAGATTATTTTTGGCGGTCTGAATTTGTTCATGGAAATTTATTTTATTACAAATTATTGGAGAGTGCACTCTTCAGTAATTTGTAATAAAACAAATTTATGTAAACAAAATAATATTGGCGTTTGTCTGAATATGAAGCATAAGCAAGGGAACTGTTCGCTTGAGCTCTGGTATCCTAATTTTTTTGAATGCCCTGATGGTGCCTTCTAAGACTCAACCAGTTAATCACAGACTCAATTAAACTAACATCTAATATATAAATGCGAATGTCTGTATCTATATATCTCTCTCTCTATCTTTGTTCCGGGTGAACTCCTCCGTTTCTCGACCGATCGATCTCAAATTTTCTACACGGGGGTATTTCGTCCCTGCGAGTAACATGGTATGGGTGCCGTGCCCGTGCAGATGACATCGACCTTGAAATTGATGTTCTTAACTTTTTTATTTCGAAAGCAAGCGGCTGGGCCGATCGGGCTAAAATTTCATATTTGCGGGTATATTGACCCATCGATCATTTTGACTTTATCGGGATGCCCGTGCGGGGTGACCTTGACCTTGAAATTGTGACCTTCACCTTTTATTTCGAAAACGGCTGGGCGGATCGGGCTAAACTTCCATATGTGTGGGTATATTGACCCGTCGATCATTTTGCCTTTATCGGGGTGCCCGCGCGGGTGACCTTGACCTTGAAATTGGTGACCTTGACCTTCTATTTCGAAAACGGCTGATATAACCATCTTCTCCCGTGCAACGTCGGGTATCACCGCTAGTAATATTATAAGTAAAGACGGTAGACATGGACGTTCGTAGGAAGGAGGTGGGGCAAGAGGCGCACTTGTTCCCTCCCTTGGCAAAAGTAACTAAATGTGGTGCACCTATTTGAGCATATTTCACATGCCAAACATCGATTGGGGTGTTACCTCTAGCGGATCCCCAGTGATTAGTTGGCAACTGTCTATTGCTTTCTTGTCCTGTTATTAACAGGTCCAAAGCCAGGACCTCAAAAAGTTCCGACAGTGCTGACCGCCGGTACGAACATGAAACCCACGTAACTCAATATACATCTTTAACTCATAACCTGCTGTGTATTTCGAATTTTTTTTTTCATCAGATGTAGTCATGGCAGCTCCACAGAAGCCATGACTAGATTGGATGAAAAATGCATCCAGATTTAACCCAAGAAATGCTTGGTGAAAAATCCATTCAATTTACAGGGGGCAAAGTTGGATTAAATATACTCAAATTTAACTTATTTCAGTGACAAGCAAAATCCTGTACTGACAAGAATATCCGACAGCAACATGTAAGGAGTTAAAACTATAATATTAAAAAAGTAGGGGGATATCCAAATAGACGTTCATATTTTCAGAAAATGGTATTGGATACGCGTAATTGGACACATCAATTTGTTACCAAGTTTAGTGTGGATCATGAATGTCACCGGCCCACGAAAACTTCGTGCAAGTCTTTCGCTCGAGCGCCGCGTTAATGTCTGTGGAGTATGTTTTGAAATTTTCATTTGTACTGGACGGGCTTTTTCCGATGTCTCATCGTTCCTTTTTTGGTATAAACTAGTTCAACAATAGTTTCTGGTCGAAAAGTAACTTTTGAGGTATGCAAAGACTGACACGTGACGAATGTTTACGTGCCGTTGGCATATTGGAATCTGGCAACAGACAGACTGCAGTAGCTCAAATTTCCAACGTTACTCAATCGGTGATTGGCAGGTTGTGGTCACGCTACCATCAGACAAGCAATGTTGATGACAGATGTCGGTCAAGTCGTCCAAGGGCGACAACATCTAACCAGGATTGTTTCATCCGAACCACAACATAACGTAACCGCCATCAAAGTGCCTCAGAAATTGGGCAGAAGCTGCACCGAGCGACAGATGTGGGAGTCAGTGGTCAGACTATCCGAAATCACCTACACAGCTGAAATTTGTACGCCAGACGACCACGAATAATTCCGCGTTGGACTGGACGTCACATCGCACCAAGGCGTAACTGGTATGGAACATTACAGCACTGGGACAATCGTCGATAGAACAGCGTCATGTTTTCCGATGAATCGAGGTTCGTTCTCGACTTCCACGACAGGCGAAACAGAGTATAGTGGCGGCGGAACGAACAATACCATGACGTAACCGTTAGGCAGTACGATCTTTTTGGCGGAGGATCGGTTATGGTGTGGGGAGGCATAACGAGTGTGGCGGCGGCGGAACACACGATACCATGACGTAACCGTTTGGCAGGACGATCGTTTTGGTGGTGGATCGGTTATGGTGTGGGGAGGCTTAACCACGACAAACAGAACAGCATTACATGTCATCCAAGGGCATGTCACAGGGCAGTACTACCGTGACAACATGTTAGCAGCTGATGTGATGCCATTTGCGCGACTTCACGGTCGTCGATTCATTTTCCAAGATGACAAAAAAAGAGCACACAGGGCCCGTGTCTCTACAGAGCTCCTCCAGGAGCAGACCATCGCTACACTGCCTTGGCCAGCACCAAGAACAAACCTTTCACCAATCGAGCACGTCTGGGATGTGCTTGACAGGCGCCTACGACAACGTCAACAGCCCCCGACCAATGTCAAGGAACTCACCACTGCACAGCAGGAAGAATCGGATAACATCAGTCAAGCTGATATTGGACGTTTGGTGAGGAGTATTCCACGTCAGATCCGCGCTTGTCTCGCGAATGGTAGAAGATTTACAAGGTGTTGAGGTCTTGGACTGAATGTGGTAAATTCTCTGACTGACCGTCCATGTTTTCCACAGCTCATTGCGTGGAATGTGTGCTCGTCAGACACCAAACTATCGCTAAAATCATTCACCAGATGTCACAGTACAATGCCTCAACTGTCTTTTTGATGAAAATATAAATGTATTTCTTCAAAGATCTCACTTTTACCAAATATCCCCTATTGTTTGAATAGTATATAATGCAGGAAACAGGTCGAAAAAGTTCCTTGTTTATTATTATTTTAACGAATTACTTTCGTTCAACGAATGTAATTATTTTAACTAAAAATAAGGCACGGCTTTTTTTCGTGTACATGGGTAGTCGATTGTCATATATTTATCACGAATGCTTTCATACATTTGAAACATAAGGTGTATTTTTGTATACATGCACACTAAAAACTAAAGTGTTAAAACTGACACTTTCAAGGTGTTAAACCCATTCAAACTCGTAGGGTTTGATTTTAACACTCAAAGTGCAATGCTTTAAGCACTTAGACATTACAATTGTGAGACATCTGAAACTTGATTGGATGGCACTTCCCATGTGTCTAGCATTGGTGGTTCTTCCAGAATCGTCCATAATTTGATTTGCGCTTGGTGGGTACATAATTAAAAGGACACAACGCAGATGACGCGGATCAGGCTCGAGAGTTACACTTGTCAAGTGGTATAATTGTAAAATCCTGTCAAGTTCTGTGATATCTACACTTGAACAAAGTGCTAGTTCAGCACGAAGTAAGTGTTAAATACAGCACTTCAAGTGTAGTTTTTAACACTTTAGTTTTTAGCGTGTGGCTGACGATTTTCGTCATTGGAAGAGATTTACCGGGTAGTTATCTCCCTTAAATCCTCTTAAGCTGTCAGTAAATTTAACGCTTTAGGTATTTCGGAATTTCAGATAAAACTTTTCAAAAAAAAATTCGAAGTATTAACGAATTTGTATCATCGACGTTCGCATCATTTCACGAACTTCAGACATTTTTTTCTGTAGAGTAGTATAAAAATACAGAAGCTGACTTTCTACATTTTCCCTCAAACAGTTTTTACCCTTTTAAGGCCACGCCCACTTTAGCCATATATGGAGGATCTCTATGTACGCCTGTATGCGAGGAAGTTTAATAAAATTAATGACATACACGAATTTCTATCACCTGATTAATTGTTGGAAAGGGCTCTCTGAGCCCTTTCCAACAATTAATCAGATGGTAGGGTTTGATCTGCGTATATCAGAACGTACAGATAATCATCATGAAATGGGACAATAGTCGCTTTCGGCAGCGAAAGTGTTAAAGTTTGACTATTATTCTCTGTTGAAACCCATTTAAAAATATGAAAACGGCGTTTTCACCATCTTTTGATGTTCTGTAACTGTTTTCCTGTTTATTATATCAGTAACAGTGTGCGCATCGTGATATTTAATACAGACACTATCCTTTTCATTAATATAATAGTCTTGGAGGTGGCAGTTACTAATTTTTTTCCTTGGAAGAATAAAAGCCTGCAAATTACTGTAAAACGCACTCGCTAAATTACGAGTTAATTATTGGTGTTTAAGGTCACGTACTTATGCACAATAGCTAATCGTGACCGTGACAGTTTTACTGGTGAACTAGCCTGACTGAAGTCGAATAGAATGATCGGGGCGATTTCGAATCGATCGGAATTTAGAAGGAATAATGAAACATATCATTTATGCTTCAAATAATGAACAGGGCCAACAACAGTGAATCAGTAGTTGACATTGGGTATCTGAGGAAAATTGCAAAACTATTTTTTGTCGGACTTATCCACTCTGCACTACACTCGAACGTGACCGTAAGTAACAATTTTGGTCTTTTTGTGGGGTGGGGGCGTAGGACATCGGTGCCCGAGGACTCAGTCATAGCGCTCAACTATTTGGAATATACCTAACTGCTTTTATCAAAGAATTATACGCTACAAATACAAATAAATTTTCCATCGATAAAAAAACTATTTTAACCCTTTACCAAAACGTAACGTCCAAAACCGGCCTGCGCTATTCACAAAAATCACCATTCAGTTTTCATTATTTTTTTCATTTTTTGTCTCAAAAACATAGCTTATGACCCCTCATTGGAACGAGCTCGATGAGCTCGTTCCAGTGAGGGGTCATATGCATGTTTTTGAGGCAAAAAATGAACAAATTGAGTTATTCAAGACTTTTATTTGCAAGTGTCGTCTGCCTTTCGTGTTATTTATTTATTTATTTATTTATTTATTTATTTATTTATTTATTTATTGGTGTTTAAGGTCACATATTTCTGCACAATGGCTAATCATGCCCACGACATTTTTACGGGTGGAGGAAGCCTGGGTACCCCCAGAGAACCACCGAGCAACGGCGAGCAACTGTCAGCTCCCCAACATACCAACTCCATACAAGCAGGGTTAGCATTGGTTGAAGACAGGTGCACCATCGACGTGCGGTACGCCTTAGCACACAGCGTCACCGTGCCCCCACGTGGGCAATAGGGGTGAAGTGACTTGCCCAAGGACACAACGCGGTTGCTGCAGGTGGAATTGCCTTTCGTGTTACGTAAAGGGTTAAACATACAACAGGTGAAATAATATGTAAAGTACAGTACCCTCCTACACTCTAAAAAAATCAACCCAAATCAACAAAATCAACTGTGTTCAGTGAATATGAACCTAATTGTGTTCATTTTAACACACCCCAGATGATTTGAGTTAATTTTGAACCCAAATGATTCCAGAGAGCGAGTAATCGTTCAGTTTTTCAAGATATATGACATTTGTGTTTGAAGATAGGATTTCTCCTGGAAATTAGGAATGAGAACTGCAGTTTAGGAGTTTGTTATGTTTGTTTACCAATATACTGAGTATATTTCCAGGGAGTGGCTATAAGGTTTCAGATTGGGGGGTGGGGGTGGGGTGTAGGGTAGTGAATTGTCAACCACGGGGAGGGACCGGGAGGTGGAACCCCCTCCCGGTCCCTACCCCTAGTTGAAAATTCACTACCGAGGAAAATTTTGAAAATGAAGCCACGAAAGGGGGGATAAAATTGATTCCAGTAACTGAAATGCCAACACATTTATGATAGAATTATCAGGTTGTTATTATTATTTGGTATCTGGGAATTGAATGTGTGCTAAACAAATGCTCAAGCTGAGAACTTTGAGCAGTTCACACTGACCTAACATTAAATCAGATCTTATGCAGAAATGATCATTTTGTAACTGTGAATGATGTAATTAACTCAGGAAAACGATTCTACATGATACGATTTTTTAAGGGAATTTCCAGCGGGAATCTCGAGGATTTTTTTTTATTACCATAAGTAATGTACTATAGAAATCTCGTACCGATTGACATCATGCATACTTATGAAGCTCGATATTGCGTTCACTGTAGTTTTAAATAGTAACAGTTGGAATTTTTGCCCATTTGAAACCGAGTTAGAATTTTGGGAAGTAAAGGAGAGACATCAGCATCACCAAAGAAGCTCTAAAATCCAGATGGATGGAATTTCTAACTACTCAAGACTTGCCCTCCGAATTTCCAACTATAGGAAATTTTGCCCAAGATTGGGGGTGGGAGGGGGGGGGGGTGATAGACCCTCCCACACACCCCTGTCGCCACGTCCAGTTTATTGCACTTTCTATGTGTATTTTTGTAGGACAATCAAGAGATTTTGCCTGAGTACTAAAGCGTGTACGCATTTTCGTCGAGTCAAAAGCAAGGACGTCCGCCCAGGAACACCCCACCCCCCCCGCCCCAATATTTTTCAAAAATCAAGATAGTTGGAAATTTTTCAGGCAAAAATTCCTACAATCAATTGGAAATTCAAAGCATTTTTGTAACCAAGGGTTTTCCAAATGTGGTATTACATTTCTGTGAAAATTCCGACCGCCGACTTCCACAGACAGAATTCTGATCGAACAACGCAAGATTTTCGGACTACTCAGCGGCTCCAAGGTTAATTCTACAACCGTGGTCGTGTTACGCATTTTGTTCTCTTCTATATTTAATCCACTTACAGACTGCAGTTTGTATTAGGACTCAAAATGTCCCCTCCGTGAGGATGTGTCCTGGATTTTTTCAAGTTACTACCAAAATTGAGAACAGTTTTATTTGGCTCTAATAGCCCAAGAACATTAGGTTTCACTAGGGAAAAAAATCGGAGAAAGCTGATTTTTTCAGGGAATATCGAGTACATGTCACTGAACGATTAGACAAAAGTCCCCTAAAATCCCAGTTGAGCTTTTTTTTCTACAGCCTTTTTTCGAAAACGCGTTTGAAAAAAATAAAAAAAAATCGCACGAACTTTGTAACCTCGAATTGATCCAACTGTATTTTTTGTTTACGCGTATTTCGAGCTACATAATGTCTAATATACATTTACCTAGAGGAAAATGTGCATTCTGTGACAATTTCTGCGAAATGTTATTGAAAATTCACAAAAAAGTATCGGATTTACGCAAAAAATGACGATTTTCCTAACGGATTTGCCCAAAGGGTCGTGGTACAGAACGGGATGTTAGTTGGACAGACGGTAAAAAATCCACCACCATTTGAAGACTTTTATCATTGCTTACAAAATAGACATTATGGAAGACCCCCTCTGCTTCTGGCCGAGTTCCCCTTTTGGCATAAAATTCGTCAGCATGAGAACTCAACTATTTTCGGGCTTGGGACCGAACAGACACGTCTGTGTCTGGCAGCATTAGATCAATAAATAATATTTACAGAATGTACAAAAATCAATAAATAATATTTACAGAATGTACAAATCAATCAACATGGATCAAGTTACATTGACTATTATCAACGCTATATACAGAAATGACATGACCTATATACATATTATTCATCGAACTCAGAAATTTCCGACAGGACAGTGTTTCTGTGGTTGTTACAAGAATCCGAACTGCAATTACACAAACCTGAGCAAGAGAGTCCTGCCTTCTTACACCCACACCTTTTTGTACAAGCACTCTTGCAACCACAACTGATCAGATTCAGTAGGTTATCGGGGGCACATGGCTTTGTGGCTGCAGTCGGTACAAGAAGTCCATTGTCTAGCGACCACCCCAATCCGTCGGAGGAAGCGAAGTGCCCAGCCATTGTTGGACCTGGAGATAACATCTGTAGACATGTTGTTGTGCAGCATTGCTTGGTGGGAGTGAGGCTAGGTCGATGGGTTTATTCAGTTTAGATTTTGCTACATAACGCTTGTAAGTGACATATCTATATTGGTCGAGAGAGGAAACAGTTTTACTCCCGTATAAGATCAGGAGAAATTGTTCCCCGGCAGCGGCTACTGCACTTGGTGTACTGTCATCCGCCAAAATTGTGTTGACATACTGTTGTGAGTCGCTAGTAACATCGGAGACAATTGTACTGAATACTTTCTTCTTACCAACTCGAAAGAGTGCAGAAGTAGTGTCACAACCACTTATAGAATGTGCTACAAGGAGGTTGCTTCTATGGTCATCCATTTTGGTTGCTATTTCACTAACTGAAACTAGTAAGTTTGGAGTAATGGAATACATCATGTGAATATTACATCCCGGTTGAACTCGAGAGGTAAGAATGACTAACAAGTCTGTGTCTGTTCCCACAACGACAACATTGTTGTCATCTTGAGCGATGTCAAGTGCAGTTTCGGCTATCAGTACATCAGCATCAGCCTCGGCCTGCTTGGACTGATTATTGATAGCAGATAGCTCCTGCATTAGAAGATCGATCAGTTGGGTTTTGTTCTTGGCATTTGCAAGGAAATCGGATTGGGGTGTGGCGGCTGGTAACTCGGGTGAGATATTGATATCAATGGAATACCTGTCTTTAGATCTACGGGCTTGTTCCATGCCCTTTGTCGACATTGTACAGGCATAACCATCAAAAACAACCACGACGTTCGCCCCAAAATGTCTCACTAGATAATTGGAATATGATGTACATATGTCCTTATATGACGACTGTTTAGGCCATACAACTGCCCTCAATAAAAATCCACCATCTACAACAAACAGAGAATGTTCTGGGATTTTAGTTTGCTCGGAACCGTATGTTTTGAGGATCTTACCGAGCGTGCTTTTCTGTGTCTTCCTCATTCCAGCAGAATCAAACAATGCTGGTGGTTTCGGGGCGAGTTCATATTTGAGATACTCTTCCATCTCTGCTTGTGACTGAATAACACATGTGATGCGGTTGAACAGAATTGTGGGGTCAATCACTACCTTACTTCCACGGACTTTGATGCTATTTGCCATCGATGCGAAAGACTTCACAGTGTCAACACGTCGTAGTTTGATGCTGTTGAACGTTTTGCTTACAACATTCGATACGCAACATTCACCAATTTTGCGAACTTGGTCACAGTTCACAGTTTCGTCGGCCACAAGCCCGGTCGCTATAGAGACTAATTGTAGTGGATCTCTATTCTGAAAGGGGGAATGCACTCTGAGCCAGTTCAATAATTTGGTGATATCATTGGCATCAGTCAATTGTGAACTTTGACGGAGATCCCGATGTTGTTCGCCATGACCAGTGTGAACATGAACAAAATTTTCGAGAGCATTACATATCGGAAGGCAAAGAGGTAGTCCATGTACCCATTTCGCAACAGTGCTATCGGTTATTCCCCTGCCATGTGTGAGACCACCAGGGAGCTTGAACATTCTCATTAAACACTGCTCTATGGTCTGATCAGAATATATCCCGTCCCAGAATTTATCTGAGCGCCTTATAGTAAAGTAACCTTTCTCAGTGAACAACTTCAAATCATCCTGTTGCATTATTTCTGTTAGCTCATTCATCTGCTGCAAATAGAGATGAGAACTTTTTGCGTATGCAAAATGACCACCTGCGTGAAATACTGGAATCATATTGCGAACACAATATGTGTGGAGTTCCCAGTCGCCTGTGCGCTCTGCTCTCAAGAACAACTGGAGAAGACCTATTTGCTCGTAGTATTGTACCCAAAGCTTTCCTGTGCGTCCTACGGACGCATTCTGGAGCAGTTCGTGAAATTTTGACAGTAGATGGTTGACACTTTCTTGATTGACAGCGTCAGCTGTTGTACAGTCACCTCTGGGAGGTGAGAAAAGTCGATGCCGTTTGAATTTGAGTTTAGGGGGTATGGTTAATATTTCACACGTTTCACCAGTTCATTATGGAATAAATGACTATTGTTATATATCATGATAAAGCCACTGCTTTTCTGCAATTTTTGATATATAATTTAACTCCCAAAGTAGTCGTAGATTTGATTTAATGGACGTTGTGTACCGTTGTGTGTATGAAAACAATAAAATTTTTTTCGTAATTTTGTACATTTTCGTGAATATTTCACCATTGAGTGTGAGGATTGGTACAAAGTTGGCATTTTCTGTTGGGGATATGTATTCTCAATATAATTCAGCACGATATTTATGATTCTCACCCTACTAAGGCGAATAAGAATGAGAAATATGGAGCTGGGTCGAATTTTTTTTAAAATTTTTTTTTTCATCAAAAAAACGCTATAACTAAAAAAGCTCAACCCGGATTCGCGGGGACTTTTCACACTTTATCCGCAATGTGTGTCCCGGAAACATATAAAAAAATCAGCTTTCTCCGATTTTTTTCCTTACTTTCTCATTTTTATGTCTAATGTGCCTGGACTATAAACTCTCATGAAAGACAGATATAGCCAGACTGAAAATTTTGATTTGTATTTGGTACTGACCATACTGTCGTATTAATATTTGTACAGATGGGGACAGGGGAAACTCATTAAACTAAAGAATAAATTTGTTTGAGTAGGACTACCCGTCCATTTTATTGACACCATGTAATTAATGCGGAGTATAGCCAAGAATATGAATAAAATTATTAAACCCTTTAACAATTCAATTCAATTCAGTTTATTGTACTTTTACACTTTTACGGTCAAATGTACAGTATAGCAAATAACATAGTAATATGTTGACAATAATGTAATAATACAATTGAAGTACAAGTTATGTCATTTTGATTATTGATTGGGTGCTAGAAGTCCATATTTGGACCTCACTGGAAGGTTTTGGTAGCACAACTAAAAGTCTTCATGTTCTGTGGCAGGCCTGGCATTCTAAAAAATGCAGGAGGGCAAAAAATCGCTCTCCTCAATCAGCTTAGGAGAGCAATTAGCTTTTCACAGCATTTTAAGTATCCAGTTGAACGAACTAATTGAAACTGAAACCAACAGACTACATCAGTGATTTTATTAACTTTACTAAGGTAAAGCGGAATCTCTTAGACAGTTTGATGTCTCACTCAACAACCGAACACACACTTGACAAGACCTGTGTGTGTGTGTACCCAGACCTGTTGTCCAAGAAAGTCATAAGCCTACCACTACCACCTTCAACTTGGGGGGGTTGAAGGTTGTAGTGGTAGGCTTATGACTTTCTTGGACAACAGGTCTGCTTGAATCTACAGTCACATCCTGGTGCAAGTGCTTCAAGTGACAGGATAGTAGTAATGGTAGTATATTATAGTGTCAATATTCCTTGAATAATTACCCCTCGAACTGTGATGTCAGTTGTTGAACTTGAAACTGACAGAAAAAAATATTGCTGTGACCCATTTTGCTTCAAATGATTGCAACTGTGTTTGGGTATGGTTGCAGCCATTAACTTTTAACACTAAACCACTTTCAAAATGAAATTACGTGATGTTATGTGACTTCGAAGTTAAATTACATTTTTGCTTTACAACAAAAATTTAATGTGAGCATAATACATGTAATCTCAATCATCCCAGACCAAAATATTTAGGAGGGCAATTTTTCGCTCTCCTTAATTCTTTCAGGAGGGCAGTAAGGAGAGCTAAAAAATCGCTCTCCTGAAATTGCCAAGCCTGCTGTGGATATGTTTCAGATTCATTTGAAACAAGAAAACATTTTGTCCATATGGAATCAACTGTTGCAATCCATTGCAGAGTGTTCATAGGGATTCTCCAATAAATTGTAACAAGACAAATCCACGTGAACAAACTCTGGCACTACAATTGGTCTGGCACTCTACCAGTTAAACCGGACGCCTTGTTTGTGGAACAAAACGTTTAAGCGAAGTATGTTTTTTTTCACTTTAGTATACCAATATACCGTGTCTTGGAACATGATAATGTAGTCCTTTGTTCTTGCTCTATGGTGCAATATATAGATGATATGGAATGAGTGTTTTTCTCATATAATATTTATGAAACGAGTCTAAGAATCTTCCGTTTTGGCGAGCCTCTGGCGAGCCCAAACGGAAAATTCGGACGAGTTTCATAAATATTATATGAGAAAAACACTCATTTCATATTCTATTTATCATATGATACAGACACGCAAAAATTAGCCACTTAGTTTTAACCCATCACCTAACTTGAGTTGCAGACAACACTTGGAAAAGACATCCTCGTATAACTAAATATTCTCATTTTTTGCATTCAAAACATAGGTTATGACCCCTCATTGGAACGAGCTCGTCGAGCTCGTTCCAATGAGGGGTCATAGCCTATGTTTTCGAATCAAATGGTTTTGCGCGCCGAAGGCGCGCGGGGACGATTTGGGGAGCAAGCCCCTTTCGACCCTCATTAGCTGTAGAATTTTGATGTGTCAGACCGTGGTAAAGGAGGAGAAGTAGTGGGTTGTTAGCGGCGCTTGTGTCTTTTCTGTTTCTTTTTCAGAGGTGGAGGTTTGGAAGGAGAGACAGTGGTAGTTGGTGGGCTGCCTGATGGTGGTTGCTGAATTTTGTAGGGTCTGGTCCTAGCCGAATCTGGAGTGGTTGTGGGTGATTGCTGAGTCTTTTGTTGTTGTAGGTTTCTGGCGTCTATTTGTTTTTTGGCTTCTTCGATTTGTTGGAGGAGTAGTTGGTACTTCCTGTCCATATCTTGCTTGTGAAGGTCGCCTTGTATTTTGTTTTCCCGTAAGATGTTCTCCAGCCTGTCGTCAGCGTCCTGGCATTCTGGTTTAGAAGGGAGAGGCGAGTGGGGATCAGGAAGAGGAGAGAGGGCAGCTTCCATTTCCACCTCAGTCTCCACAGACTCTTCCACATCTGACAATACCGGCTGGGAAGCCGGCATTTGGATGGGGCTGTCTGTGGGAGTGGGAGGGGAAGTGGTGGCCGCCTCTGGCTCTTTCTTTTCCTCACTGTTGTCTTTCTTCATCTCCAAGAATGCCTCCAAGCGTCAGGAATCCCTCCGATTGGTGGACTGGCTCTTCTTTCTTCTCTTTCTCTTTTCAGGGCCTCCTGACCTACTCGGGTGAGGACCAGTGTGAGAGGGGATCCTCCCATCAAAGGTACTACCTCTCCCCGAGGAGGGTGGTAATTCTTTCTCTTCTTCAACCTTGAATTCAAGGTTCAGATGAACGCTCTTGCCAATCTCCTGGATAGTCCAGGTGATAGGGCAAGAGACGCCCAGAGCTGCTATCGTTCTCTTCAGTCGCGCTGGTAGTTCCAGTGTTTCCATAATTAAGATTGTAATTAGGATGCTCGCACTCTGAGTTCAGAGGAGTGATGTTGAAATGTTTTGGAAGCAAAAACTGAAAATATAAAAAAAAATGAATGGCTTTTTTCTTGTAGATAAAAGATTAATACAATATAACCCACCCTAAATAAGACAGATAACGTAAATTCTCCCTACTAAAATTATGCAAATGTGACCCAGTTGTATTTTGTTTAGCCAATCAAATTGTCCAGTTTTTAAATTGACCAATGAAAGCTCCCAACTCTAATTATGCAAATTATGAAATTGTTGTCTAGTTGTATTTTGTTCAGCCAATCAAATTGTCTAGTTTTGAAAATGACCAATGAAATCGACGGAAGGCTTTATTTATCACTGATTAATATGAAAGCAAAATATCAAATGTTTTAAAGTGAACAAAACGGACGAGTCATATGATAAGTATATTTATTCACATGCTTAAATCTTTGTGTAGTATAATGGCAATAGATTACGTCAATTAGACCACTCTGGTTCAGAACTGGGAGGTCAAGACTAAAACTATAAGAACAAAAATATACGCCCCAATTATTTTGGTAATCACGATGTCTACAACTTTTGTAGAGGAAATGGATACATTGCATGCAGGCTACTGAGCTACAGGAGTGAACACAGAGTCGGACTATTCTTCGTTGATGTCCCTTTTACATTTTTTGAAGTGACAGGTATCAGACATGAACACACCTTTTCTTGCTTTGCTTATTTCCATTTTCATGGAGTAAAGTTACAATGATACGTTGTCTGATTTACTCTTGGAAGACATAATCCTTCTTATAATTTCCGGGAACCATATTTCAGCAGAGTTGTATGGTATTATTGGGCTAAGTAGGCTATTCATCAATTTTATCCCTAGTCGAGGTGGTATTTGTTGTAGTGAGAGCGATTGAAGGAGAGCAAATGACGCTTTCATTGCCTTTTTGGAAAGTTCCTCTTGTGCCAATCCGAGGGAACCTTTCCTGTCGATCTTCAGCCCTAGATACGTGTAGGAATCCACTGAGAAGATATCACCATTTTCATAGTGGAAACTGGTGGCAGGTGCACGTGTTTTTTGCGTGAATACCATGGTTTTTGTCTTGTTTATGTTCACTGAGAGTCGCCAGGTTTTATTGTAATTTGACGGGATATCTAATTTCTCTTGTAATCTTTCTTTTGTGTTTGACAAGAGAATAAGGTCATCTGCGAATAGAAGGCAAGGTACTTATTTTTGTCGGAGCACCAGGTTGTCACCAAGGTTCATGAGCTGGTCGGGTAGATCGTTTATAAAGATATTAAGGGGACGTCCAACCTAACTTTGGTCAAATTTCATGCAATTTTCTTTCAAGTCTAAAAAAGGTCCAAAATGAATAACCCCAATACATTATATACCAAAATGCTTGGAATGAAACATAGAACATAAATTTTCTATGGAACTGCTGCCATGTGTAAATAGCACTGCCTGAAAGTCTGCTATGGCATAAGTAAGAGAACAAATGTTTTACAATAAAATACCTCAAAATAAAATAACAGCTGTATTCTATAAACATTGAAGTATATACTCGAAGAGGTCTTTTCCTATTTCATGAAAGTAATAAAGATTGAGACCAAATGTTATAAATGGAGTGCTCACTGATTGAAGGCAGACACTTTATTTTGTTTATGTTTTGATTTGGGGAGTTCAACAAAGGTCAACTTGAAGGAGTCCACCAGAAGAAGTATGGAAGGACAAAAGAGTGTCTCCCAATATAAAGATGTATGCGTCATTGTAGTGGTTTGGAAAGAAACTATGACATTCTCCTATGTAGAATGCACTGCAAAGTCTACAATGTAGTTGAATAAATATATTTACAAACCCCTTGCACTGTAACCCCGTTTATCCCATGCATCAATTTGATAGTGATTAAATTGTTAAATTTGTCTGGTTTATCAATAAGTATAATAGCTCTAATTACTCTTGGACACCAATACACTTCATGATATCTGTTGGAGAAGAAATAAGGGTAACTTTAACCTGCCACTGCAATAAACCATCTAATGTACTTGAAAGTACATTGTTATTCAAAACACATCAAATCAACTTTTCATAACCATTATTGCATGCACTTTCCCCAAGGAAGCTTATTGTCATATTGAGATCAGAAGAGCACATCCAGAGGGTCTCACATAATTTTTTCAAGAACGTAGTACACAAAGCAATTCCCAAAAGGTAACAAGTGAGCCCCATTTGACACAAAAAAAATCCTGGGGAGTGTGGGGGGGGGGGGGGGGGGGGCTCTCTTCCTTATATGACTCTACCTCCGGCACTCTAGGCATATGCCTTTTTTCTCAAAGTTTAGCTCTTTTTTCTTTTTGAAGATCCTGGCCACACATGTTCCAGACACTATCAGACAGGTTACCCTCCAAATAAGTGTATCTGCAAAAATCATGTTACATTGCAAAACATTCTTTTTAGACTTTTAGTTCTGGACCTTTCATGCTTCTTACTTCCAACTATAACACTTAATTTATCAATTAATGGGTGAATAGAAAAGTCCTGCCATAATCAATATTTTGAGTTCCTTAAGCCTTCAAGACAGCTCTGATAAAAGTGTCAAACATCAGACTGGTGGCTTTATACAGAATATTCATTAGGTTGTTGCTTGATAAGCAATAGGAAAACAATCACCAGAAATATTTTGTAGCAAAACATTTGAGGGTACCAGCAGGCACTTTGCAACAAATTGTAACAAATCAACTAGTTATAAACAAAATTTTCTAATTCAAAATAGTGAAAAAGTACCACAAATCTGGAAAAATGTGGGAAGAAACACATGCTACAGCAGCTACAGCACAGGCATTGTTTCCCCATAATGCTCGATCACAATACCCAATATCCTTCAAATTGGTGTAGCAATGGTTGAGATACAAGAGAGAATGTTGGTGCATGTAATGATGAACGGGTAAGACTAAGAGGGCAGAGGCCACCACTGCACAGCCCTAGATGCACCTTTGATTTTCCAACTTCCAGGTCTGGGGCGTGATAATCGCAACACGCCCAACTTATAAATTCATAATTTCAGTAAAATAAAAGGAATTATCAATTTTAATTAATTTATAGATGATGGGAAATATTTGCCTTCTTTCGCCTTCTCATACTATTAATTACCACAGACAAAATCAGTTTGAAGCCGACAAACGAAACTGAACGCATGTGGTCTGGTTAAAAAGTAACTCGGCATAGATAATGAAAATTGCGAATATTTCGTGTATTTCTTTTGTTTAAAAGCCAATTGCAGCTAATTTTGACCGTGGATTCGATAATTCGTTTCGGTTTTGACCACACGGCCACGCTGACAGCGGTTATGTTTATTGTGATATGCAAACTGGGAGATAGTTTCCGGTGAAGGAGATTTGTCACATTTGTCAGTGTAAAACGATGGCAAAAGACACTGATCGACGCTTGTGTTAGTATGGTTGGTTGTAAGAAAAAACTAAATTCTCAGCATCGTCCAAGCGCACCTTATTTAAAAGCGCGAATGCATCATTTTCAACCCATCTTCAATCGGTCCTTTGCAGACATCAAGCACAGCCGCGACAAATTCTATGGTTACTAGAAAGTAAATAGCTTCACAACATCGGGGGAAATCAACACGCTCAATATTGTTCCAGGTCACTTGGATTATTCTTAGTGAAAATTGATTTCTGAAGCATTCTGCTTACCTTGTTATGAATATTGCATTATTTTATGTGTATCGTCCCGATTTTATACACTCGGTTATTTTTTTACAAGTGGTTCATGTTGTCTTTCTAGTGCGCAAAAATTCAGATTTTGTGTCAACAAAAAAATTCAGATGGCCTGTAAACACGAGAGGGACTTTCGACCCATATTTTGCAGTTATGACATTAACAGCTCAAGTATATGCTGTCACCTGTTTGCAAATCCGCTCATACATTGTCTCGAACAAATAAAGGGCGTGATCACGTCCTTGCATTCTTACGATTGCCCAAATTGAGTATTTCTGCAATAACCACATCGTAATCACATGACCGGAATAAACATCATTGAAACATGGCCACATCCGGAACATCCAAAATGTGTGTTGGTGTTATTACGTTCAAACATCAAAACCCACCAGAGTGTGTGTAAAAAAAATAAATGCTTTCTCCAAGTCTGTAGTATGCTATCATTATACTGAGGACAAGGCTTTCGAATTACCGATTATTTTGTGGTAACATATTCGTTACTTATGCCATTGGCAAATTAATCTTCTTCAAAATCATAAAATTCACTTTTTTCCTGAAAAAAATTATATGTACATTTTCTATGCACTTTACTCATTATTTTGATATATAATTGGCCTTTCCTTACTTCTCTTATCTGTTTCTGAGGCATTGGGAAAAATGTCAACAAATTGACCAAAGTTAGGTTGGACGACCCCTTGAACAAAGTTGGCTTTAAATTATCCCCTTGTGTTACGCTCATTTCCGTGTCAAAAAATCCTGTCTGGACGTTAGCAAATTTTAAAGACGATTGTGGTTTGTTGTACATGGATTTTAGGATATTGTAACATTTTTCTTCAATTCCTGTCTTCGCGATTTTGTGAAGGAGGGTCGGTCGCCATACAGAGTCAAAGGCCTTTTTGTAATCAACGAAGTACGCTTAAACATTACTTTTTATTTGTGAATGTGTACTTGTTGTTAAGGTTTTCAAGACAAAAATACAGTCGCTGGTTCTGTGGTTTTTTCTGAAGCCATGTTGAAATTTGTTAATTTGAACATCACAATGCTGAAGAATCCGGCTGTTAACCCCCTGCACTCTGATATCGAGAATACTCGACACCTCCCCCACTCTAAGCCCCACCACACCTCCCTGTCATCCATGGTTATCCCCCCTGTGTTGTCAGAAATTCAGCAATTTAGATTTTGATTGACAGAGCTCAATTGGAGCTCTGTCAACCAAAATCTAAATTGCTGAATTTCTGACAACACAGGGGGGATAACCATGGATGACAAATCAGGCGTTTCGTCATCAGAGTGCAGGGGGTTAAGGATTGAGATGAAGGCCTTAACCAGACATATAAAAGATTCATATGAATAAAATTATTACACCCTTTAACCTACAAAACGTTCCAAGAACAATAACAATAAAAGCTGCGGTTCTGACAATGCTTTTGCCAGAGAAAGGCCTGTATGTTCTTTGGAAGTTGTCTGTGAAGCTGGTGAAGGTTGTTTTTGTTTTAGTTCCTCGCTGTACTGGTTGTCTGAGAACGAAGGAAGAGGGGAGTGAGTGGTGGGAAGTGGCAAAAAAGCAACTTCCAGTTCCTCCTCGATCCTCATCCAACTGTACCGTCTAGGAGCCGGCAGTTGGTTGGTGTGCCTGTAAGATTAGGAGGGAAACTGGTGGCTGCCTCCGGAACCTCCACCCCCTCGTTCACTTGATTCTTCTTATCCAAGAAAGCCCCCAGGCGACGGGAATCCCTGCCCTTGGTTGATGGACTCTTTTTCCTTTTCTTATTTTTAGGGCCCCCCGACCTCCTCGGGTGAGGACCAGTGTGAGAGGGGATCCTCTCAGCAAAGGTACTACCTCTCCCCAAGGAGGGTGGTGTAGTGGTGTTCTTCTGCTTTAAATTCCTGTTTCAGATGGACGCCATTGCCTATTCCCTGTATAGTTCAGGAGATGGGACAACAGACCCCAGAGCTGAGATGGCTTTCTTGAGACGAGTTGGTAATTCCAGGGTTTCCATGATTGCAGTCAGGGTGTTCACACTCTGAGGTCAGAAGTGTGAATGTGAACGAAATGAGCTGCGATCGAATCAAATGGTTTCGCGCACCGAAGGCGCGCAGAGGCGGGTTGGGGCAAGCCCTTTCGACCCTTCTCTTACAGTGTAGTAGTGGTTCTTTTACTTTTGGTTTTTCTGCACCGTGTCTTGACGTGTAAAAGGAGGAGAGGGAAGGAGCAGGTTTAGCGGCGTTTGTGTGTTTTTCTTTTTTTCTTGGAGGGAGGAGGCTGTGACGGTGACGTTGTTGTGGTGGTAGTTGATGTTATTTTGTCTGAATTTAGTGCCCGTGCTCTTGCAAATCCTTCTTGATTCGCGTAGCTTTTTCGCTAGCCTCTATTGCTCGCTGGATGATTTCGTCCAAGTACTGGTCTTTTGCCGAGTCTTGAGTGGCTGGAGTCGGTGTGGAGTTGGCGTCCTGGTCCTGGCTCTCCGGTAGTGAAGGAAGAGGGGAATGAGGGGTGGGAGGTGGTGAAAATGCAACTTCCAGTTCCTCCTCAGTCTCCACTGGACGTTCCTCATCCAGCTACCGGCTCAGGAGCTGGCAGTTGGTTGGGTGTACCAGTGGGACTAGGAGGGGAACTGGCGGCTGCCCCCAGGACCTCCATCCCCTCAATCAACCCTTTCTTCCTATTCCGGAAGGCCTCCAAGCGCCGGGCGTCCCTGCGCTTGGTTGATGGACTCTTCTTTTTTTTCTTCTGTTCTCTCTTTTCAGGGCCTCCGTGCCCCTTCGGGTTAGGACCAGTGGGAGAGGGGATACTCTCTCCAAAGGTACTACCTCTCCCCGAAGAGGGTGATGTATTGGATTTCTCTACTTCAAACTCCAGTTTCAGATAGACGCTCATGCCTATTTCCCGGATAGTTCAGGAGATAGGGCATGACTCGCTCAGAGCTGATATGGCTTTCTCAAGTCTAGCAGGTAACTCCATGATAGTCGAGGTGCTCACACTTTGAAATCAGAAGTGCGAAATGGTAAAACGATGCGAAATGAGCTACACGTGCGACGGTATTATCAATGTACTAATTACTCATTAATAATCCCCACCAACGACTAACAGACTGTCCAGAAAAATTAAGACAAAGAGAGAAAATTAGGACGTGCTAATCACGTATCAATGCGCGATGACACCTGCTTTGTGTGTATATACACAAGAGAATATCCGGCCCGATAACTTGGTCCGATACTTCCCAGTGATGGTCATCACTCAATAGCATCCCTGAAGTGGCAGACTATACTTGCCTGAAAATTCCAGATCGACTGCACCCTCGGGGAGAGGTAGTACCTTTGTGAGAGGACCCAACCTCCCACACTGGTCCTCACCCGAGGGTTCAACAGGAGATACCTGCCAAGTACCGAGACCTTTTCCTCCTTCAACACGCCTAGACATGTGTCAACCAATAATATACAGTCACCGAGTGTCGAAAGGGGCTTGCTCCCCATACCGTCCCTGCGCGCCTTCGGCGCGTGAAACCATTTCGTTCGTTCGTTCGTTCGTTCGTTCGTTCGTTCGTTCGTTCGTTCGTTTTTTCGTTCGTTCGTTCGTGCGTTCGTTCGTTCGTTCGTTCGTTCGTTCGTTCGTTCGTTCGTTCGTTCGTTCGTCCGATAATGCGTTCGTCGGTTCATTCGCACCTCTGACTTCAGAGTGTGAAGACCTAATCAACACCATGGAAATACCAGCTAGGTTGAAGAAGACTATTGCAGCTTTGGGGGTTTCTTGTTCTATCACCTGAACTGTCCAGGAGATAGGAATGAGTCTCCACCTGACTCTGGAATTCAGATTGAAGAAGAGGAAAAATCACCGCCCTCCTCGGGGAGAGGTAGTGCCTTTGCAGAGAGGACTCCCTCTCGTACTGGTTCTCACCCGAGCAGACTAGGAGGCCCTGAGAAGAGGAAGACAAGGAAGAAGAGCCCGTCCACCAAGCACAGGGATTCCCTGCGCTTGGAGGCTTTTCTGGAAAAGAAGAGAGAGAAGGGTGAGGTAAATGTGGAGACAGAGACAGCTACCAGTTCCGCAACCCACCCCCACAGAGGCACCCATCTTGTCCCCAGCTTCACAGCTGGTGACTATAGATGAGGAAGGTCCTGTGGAGACTAAGTTGGAATCGAAAGCTGTCTTCTCGCCTCTTCCAGAACTCCACTCACCTCTCCCTTCGGCACCAGAAAGCCTGACTGAGATCACGACCGAATCAACTCCACCAACAGAAAACGCCTTCCCCAACCTGGTAGGACTATCCATAGAAGAGCGTTATAAAAAAGTAGATGAATTCATAAAGAAACAGAAACTATCCACCCAAACAGATACAACTCTTCCAACAACCCTTCCAACAACTCCTACAACTCCAACAACTCCTACAACTACGTCACCACCAACACAGCCTCCTCCTCATAAGAAAAGGAACAAGACGATAGGGTCCATCGCATCACAAGTGAAGCAGAAATGTTCTCTATTGAAGATAAGTTCAAACTACGAGTTACAATTCGTAGCTCGCAGAAGTAAACCACTCACCGATCCTCCCACTTTGGCCGCCTAAATGCCTGAAATACATATTCAGACCAAAACGAACAACTCCTCTTGTTGATACTGCTATCTAAATCCTTGGCTCTAAATAGACATGTTTTTGTTCCTAAAAAACTCAGATATGAATAACCTTTGTGTCATCAGGGCCTGTCTGAAACGTTACGGGCACCTGCAAGAGGGAAGCGTTTGTCATGTTATGAGGCTCGAGACCCACTCGTTGCATTCTGATTTTAACATTGATTCCCTGCTCAACGCGGATGGCGGGCGTTATTTGCAAACGTTTTCAAATTATTTAAAAAATCATTCCTGGCCACGGGGACATAGCTCGTGGCCCCTGGTTGGGGCGAGCTCGGCCCAAGGAGTGATCGCGAGCTGTGGCCTTGGGACAGGATATGAAAGTGTAATAGGGCTCGAGTGTCAATTAGAGTGAGTGGCGCTGGCCGGTCTTTGTGGCTTCGTTGGGTGGGGGTCAATAGTGACAATTGAATATTTTTTTTTCTTCTTTTTTACCTTCAGCTCTCTACAAGTTGGCTACAACACACGACATGTGCATAACTCTAGAATTACTAACTTAATTCATTCTGTCTCGGAGACATGGCTTGCGACCCTTGATCAAAAATTATTCCTGCTCAACGCGGATGGCGGGCGTTACTTGAAAACGTTTTCAAATTATTAAAAAAATCATTCCTGGTCACGGAGACATAGCTCGTGGCCCCTGGTTGGGGCGAGCTCGGCCCAAGGAGTGATCGCGAGCTGTGGCCTTGGGACAGGATATGAAAGTGTAAAAGGGCTCGAGTGTCAATTAGGGTGAGTGTCGCTGGTCGGTCTTTCTGGCTTCGTTGGGTGGGGGTCAATAGTGACAATTGAACATTTTTTTTTACTTTTTTTTTACCTTCAGCTCTCTACAACTTGGCTACGACACACGACATGTGCATAACTCTAGAATTACTAACTAAATTCATTGTGTCTCGGAGACATGGCTTGAGACCCTTGATCGTTGGCCATGCCCTGAGAGATTAATGGGGGCCGTGAGCTGCGCTCTGGGGACAAGACCTAAAAGTTATTAAAATTTTGAGTGAGGTTTGTTTTCTGTTTCTTTGTGTTTTTGTGTGTGTGTGTGTGGGGAGGGGGGGGGGGGGGCTGGCCGGTTTTGTTCGTTGATTTACCAACGAAAATGTAGTCGTGCCCGTTTCAATGCGGGCTGATTTACCAACGAAAATGTAGTCGTGCTCGTTTCAATGCGGGATTGTAGGCTGTGATGTTTTCGCTCTTTTTTTCTTTGGGCAGACTACCTTTGTAATAAAGCTGGCCTGTCTTGGCCGTTGCATTGGGTATAGGGTTAATGGTGACAGTCGATAACTCATGCGGTCCGCCACAACTTACTATATTATTGACGACTCTTGCTACGATATCGAACTACTAAAAAACTCCTCTCTTTGTCTCGCAGGGACATAGGCTGTGACCCATGATTGGAATGAGCTCATCGAGCTCGTCCCAATGTGGGAAACAGGCTGTGGGCTTGGGAAAGGACTTGAAACAATTACGTTGTGTAAAGGGTTAACGATGACAACCGATAAATTATTATATCCGCTACAACGAAGTTATTCCACCCTTGTTCTGACACGACTTTTTGTGTCTTCCTGCCCGTTAGCTTTTGATATATCTAACGCCAATAGTAAAACAAATAGGTTCACAGTGCGGATTTATATAAGGTTAACCAGACAACACAAGTGAATTAACAGCAGGTATACACCTTGGTAATCTGGTATCCATATGTAAAACGGGCATATTATTATGGTGAAAACAATCAACCACACTGTTGGTAGTACCTGTGTGCATGATTACGAATAGGTTGGCGATCGTGCCCAACGAACGCAAGTCTGTCTAGGTGCTCAGATTCTGTTGTGCAATAGTTTCTAAAAAATATAGTGGATAGGATGCCCTTGTATCTTAACCTGAAACTAACAGGTAATGAATTATTTTGAACCCGTAATGTTGGTTGTGTATGTGTGCAATGGTGTGCTTCTGCATTACTGTGCGCATAATTACAACATTAACTGCCTCGCAACAATTTTACTCTTGTCTCGTAACAAGTTGTGTAATGAGGTGCGTATGTGTTTGTAAGTTGTATCAGCATCGATACCATGTATTCTATGAGGCACTTGGAGCCTCCAGCGTGCCAATGCTCATTTATGTTCTGTATTCTTGTTACATTCCAACAAAGAAGCATAAGTATTCTTGTATTATAATGTCTATACATATTTTGTACATAGTGGAAATATTATAGAAACATCGTGCATCCAAGGCATTGGCTGTGCATGTGTGTGTGTGTGAACAAGGGCACACTTGGACAGCCAATGCTAACTATCTATGTTTGTGCGTATTCTAGTTTTATATATACTTGTGTGAAAGAGGTCCTTGTAATGCATTTGTATACCCTGTACTCAGAGGAGCCAACTGGAGTGACCATCGGCCCTGCAGTGTGTTGTATGGAGAAACATAACTTTGTACATTTATGTATATAGGTGTAACTGTTTTATGATATCGCTTCGTATATGGATTGGAAATTGAGGAGCGAAAGCGCATTATTCCGCCTATTGCCCGAGATTATGGATTTGCAGATGCACTTAGCAGTCTGTGTAATCTTCATGACGTAACTTTTACTTTTCCAGCTCAAGATCTGTCTCCCGTACATCAGTCTAGAACTCTATTTTGTTGGGAAATATGACTATCAGCCTGAGATAAATCAAATAAACACATTATACTAAAAGACATGCCAGTAACAGTGAGTTGCTGTGGTCACGAATGACTAGTTATCTCGCCTGCACGCTTACCAGCACTAAGTAACGCTAGAAGCTCAAGTGAGTTAGGCAGCTATTGCCCCAAGGCCTATCTCAAAATCCCACTACCATTGGAATTATCATGGTGCCAGCTTTCTACCTTACACTTGTGACTAACAGCACACATCAGCACATGGAGTGATACGCGCGTTAGTGCCGGTGCTTTTAAACAATCATGCGTACACGAGTATAGATGTGTACGGGTGTGTGGGAGGGAGGGGAAGCTGACGTGCGTGTTAGGGCCAGTGGGCATTGGTACTGATGTGCGGGTATTTGGGTTTGTTAAATTAAGACCATACACTGGCGGACTAAGCATGTTTGTCCAACACATCGCCGCGCAACTGTGACGTCCTTTCACTTCTTCTTTTCCCTTTCGTTTGTTTCGCACTTTTGGAAAGGAAGATTATCGAATGGGACACGTCGCACTTGGCAGGTTCCTTTGACATCACTAAATGTAAACTCTTTCTTGACAAGATGAGGTTATTTTGCTAGACCACACGATCACACTGTGGCGCAGTGGGTTTATGTGTTACAGTATACTTAGTTTTCACCTGGATCCATCAACGCGATATGCTGCACGGAATATTCGTACATTATCCCTGAATACAGTGAGGATGGTCGCGCTTTCCCGTGATTATATTCACTGTGTTCGGACAGAGTCCTATTATTTCGATTGAGCTTAAGTTAATTATACCTTCGGAGTGTTACTGGTACCTGAATAAAACTAAATTTGCCTAAGCATTAAATGAACTCCATATCTGGCATCTACCTTTTCGTCAGGACTCTCGGTCAGCTATTGGCTTCACGTAAGTGGCCAAGCTGTAATCTCTTTATGCAATCACAACCTGTGACTTTGTCACTGTGCTCACAATGTCTTACTCTAGAGTGAACAGTTGTTTACCTGCAATGTTAAGTTATCATCCCAACTCCGAATCCTAAAGTTAAATCAAGATATGTTCTAAATAACTTTGATTCGGTTGCTGGGTTCCTATAATCTATATAACAGAAACTCAGCAATTATGTTGTTGCCTTTCTTTGTGCTTTTTTATGTTTTGTTTATATGTTTCAGCATTTATTATTCAATATTATTCAATATTCCTTAATTACTTTTTTCTCCTTTTTGTCAAAACACATCCCTGTTCCTTCTGTCGAAATACATCCTTGTCCTAATATAAGTTGTCAGTTGATAGTATTTGTGGCACCCTTGTCCTATGGCGCTCTGGTAGTTTGTGTTCTCGTATGTAGTGCGGGACCTACCTATCAGCAAATCAACAGTAAAAAATTATCTATAAATAGATAAAACAATGTGTAATATAGAAACATATAGAATGAGAGTAGGTCTCTTCATTGTTCGTGCACATAGGGGTGTAAATAGGAAACGCTTGCTCGATTTGCCATGCTTCATCTTTGCGAACCTTCTACTTAAATACCAGTGCAAAGGGCTGACCTTAATGTTACCTGTGATGAACTTGCTCGGAGCCTCAAAAGATGACCTGGCATACACTGCAAACTCACAACTAACAGAAACACGAGCCCTCGATTGGGTACCTGTGTCCTTGCTTTATCCCCCTAATCTAATGGTTCAATCGAGCAATTCCAACCTGATATTAGCCAACGAACCAAAGTCCTTGCATTACTCGGAGAATCTCAACTTGCCGCCGACATTAATTATTTGCCTATGTGTATCAATGCTCTTACTCCTTTCAGGTGACATTGAACTCAACCCAGGGCCTGCGAGTGAATCTTCGTCAGCATTGGAGGGAATTAAAATTCTTCATATGAACATTCAAAGTTTAAAACCTAAAATTGATATGTTGCAATGTGAAATGCCTGTGTACGATATATGTGCTTTTACAGAAACTTGGTTGAGATCCTCCGACGATAGCTCTGATCTTAACATCAGTGGATTTCAAAATGTACTTAGGAAAGATCGCCCTACTAGAGGTGGGGGTATCGCAATATATATTAAGTCTGGGATCTCCTTCAAAGTTAGGTCGGACCTTGAAGTATTTCCACTGGAATGTATGTGGATTGAAGTTCATAGCGTTACGAAACCCTTCTTGCTTGGTGTTATTTACCGTCCCCCCAATAGCTGTAATGAACTCTGGGACACGATTAGCACATCAATTGAAAGGGCTAAGGATCCAGGAATCCCTGATCTGATTGTAACTGGCGACTTTAACGATAATTTACTTTCATGTAACAAAGGAAAATTTCGCGACGTTGCTGACTACTTCAATCTTCGACAAGTAGTAACCGAACCTACATACTTTACAGAGTCATCAGAAAGTTTATTAGATTTATTTGCCGTCAGTAGTACAGTAGAAGTTATATCGTGTGATGTAGCTGATCCCTTCATACCTGACCTAATAAGATACCACGGTCCAGTTCACATTGAAGTAAGTCTTAAGAAAATTACACCAAAAACATTTAAACGTAGAATTTGGCTTTATGATGAAGGTGATTTTGCAGGACTGAATGAATCATTGTCAAATACTCAATGGGATAGTATCTTTTCAAATGCAAACCTAGACACAGTGGTTAACAATCTTAGTCTAAAATTTTCGAATATGCAGCCGCATACATTCCAAATAAAACCGTTACTATACGGAAAAATAAAAATCAATGGATCCACAATGAAATAAGGTTGCTAATACGTCAAAGGAAGCGTGCTTATCGTCTAGCCAAATCGAATGGCCAGCCCGAGGCTTGGGCCAAATATCGCACTAAACGGAATGAAGTTGTTTCTGCGATTAGAAAAGCGGAAGCCAGCTATCACAACAAAATTCAGAACACACTAAACAATAGTAGTACGTCTCCATCATCGTGGTGGAAGACACTAAAGTTACTTCTAGGGAATAAAGTCAATGAAATTCCAAATATGCTCCATGCGAACAAAATTATCTCCCGCAACACGGATAAGGCAGAAGTCTTTAATGATTATTTCTGTAGTATCGCGACAGTTGATGACACACAAGCACATCTCCCGTCTCAGAATTTTTCGGAACGTCCCCTGATGAGTAATATATCAATTTCACAAAAAGATGTACGTGACTCTCTTAAATCACTCAAAATTTCAAAAGCTTCTGGTCTGGATCTCATGAGTCCACGACTCTTAAAGGAGTGCACACCCTCCCTGACCGAACCTCTTACGCGTTTATTTAACATTCTGCTCAAGCATTCATATTTCCCCCTGCAATGGAAGAAAGCTAATGTTGTGCCAATCTTGAAAAAAGATCCCCCCAATCTGGTGTCTAATTACCGCCCGATATCATTATTGTGCTGTGTAGGGAAGGTCTTTGAAAGGTGTGTGTTTAAACACTTGTGGTATTTTTTGGACATGAACAAGATACTTAGTCCTTTCCAATCAGGGTTCACCCCACATGATTCAACAGTACTTCAGCTCACTGATATATATGATGCATTCAGTCGTGCACTTGACGAAGGTAAAGATGTGAGGGTTATATTTTGCGATGTCAGCAAAGCTTTTGACAAGGTTTGGCACAAGAGTTTGATCTATAAAGTGAACAAAATTGGTATTACCGGCGAACTGCTTGATTTTTTGAAATCCTATCTCAATGATCGACTACAAAGAGTAGTTATAAATGCGGATGTGTAGTCCTGGAAACCAGTCAATTCCGGTGTTCCCCAAGGATCTATTCTTGGACCGCTTCTCTTCCTGATATATATAAATGATATTACTTCAGATCTAACAAGTAGCATTCGACTATTTGCGGATGACACAACATTGTATTTAATCGTTGACAACCATGATCGAGCTACCCGTATCTTGAATAATGATTTGATGAAACTTGAGCAATGGTCGAAAACATGGCTGGTAGAATTTAACCCTCTAAAAACTGAAGCTATGACTATATCGCGCAAAAAAGACCAGACTGGACACCCGACATTAATAATGGCTAATACTAACATTGATGAAGTTGAGGAACATAAACACTTGGGTGTTATCCTTAACTCACGGTGCACGTGGGATCATCATATTGATTATATTTGTACAAAGGCATGGCCACGTCTTGACCTAATTAGGAAACAGAAATTCACTCTGGATCGAAAAACATTAGAGAAAATCTATTTTGCGTTCGTCCGACCTCTGCTTGAATATGCAGATACAGTGTGGGACAATTGCACTGAACAAGATTCGACGAAGCTTGAAAGCATTCAAATTGCAGCAGCGCGTATTATAACAGGAGCAACTCTCAGTGCCAGCAAAGCCTCGCTATACGTAGAAACTGGGTGGGAGAATCTTAAAACTAGACGGGAAAAGCATAAATTGATACAATACTTCAAAATGGTTCATAATATGGTTCCCCCTTACATATCCAATATCATCCCTCCACCAGTTTCGTTTACTCAATCTCGTGACCTTCGTACAGCTAGAGATCTCCGTCTTCCGTCTTGTCGAACCAAGAATTATCAATCCTCCTTCTTACCTTCAACAACAAAATTATCGAACGACCTCCCTCTGAACATCAGAGACAATTGTTCCCTACCTGAGTTTAAAAATTATATAAACCGGAATACTCGCCGACCGCCACAATTTTTTGCCTTAGCAAGTTCACGGAAGGCACAGATATATCATTGTAGACTACGATTACGATGTAGTAATATTAATGAGCACCTTTTTGAAAACCACCTAGCAAATACACCATTATGTGCGTGCGGTGAATGTGAGACGACTGAACATTTCTTACTGAGATGTCACATCCTTGACCAGGTACGAAACAATACGCCTGGGCTACTTCCCTACACTATTGGCTGCAATACTTTGTTGTATGGGACTGAACATTACAATACTAGGGATAATCGAGTAATATTCGAAACAGTACATAAGTTCATTTTAAACTCGGGCAGGTTCACCTGACTATCCAGCCTAAATACATGTCTTTCCACTCGAATATCAGTTATCGACTCGGAATTATCTGTTATTAGCACCCTGACTGTGATGTTTATATCTATGTACAATTTTAATAACACAGTTGCCCCCAGTGTTTCCAATAAGACCCCCTAGTCATTGACGACCTCATGATAACACATTTGCCGGGATTCCTGGGGCAAGGCGGCCATTCGCGACAGCAACTGACACAGGTCACTTTCTTAGCTTCTATACTTCTGTTCATCCAAGGTATGGCCAGTTAAGCGACACAGTTAAACCATATACGCTTGTCTGTTGCGGGTGGCGGACTTGTTGTGGATGTGGTCACCTTGGGTGAGAGAGTGATACGCTTACATTTGCGGTGGTTACGGGCATTGCGTGACTATCTCTCGGGATGAATGGGCGTATATGGTATTTGTAATCCTAATATGTATGGCCCTGAAGCCTTGTATTCAGTAAGATGCAACTGGCATGTAAATCTTCTTTTCTTTTTTTATTGAAGGTGTATCCTCCACTACGTGAAGATGACCTCAGATTTTCTAACCATGCTGTGGAATTCAATATAACGCAAAGATTTTTTTTTTATTTTGAAACTTAATACCTTGGATGAAATTTAAATCTACTTTTATTTCTAACTTCCTTCATAGTACTTCCAGTATTTGATATCCTAGTAAATGTATACATGTAGTTACCATCCCGTCCTCAGTATCTGTAAATGACTCACGAGTGGAAACGACCTTGTAAAAGCTTATAGCTTACTGTCGGATGCACACAAACTTTATTGTTATTGAATGTAACTCAACGAAATTGGAAATAAATACTGTTTAAACTAAAAGGAACAAGAAACATAAACGTCGCTAAACCTGCTCCTTCCTTTTTCCTCCTTTGACACGTCGAGACATGATGCAGTACCAAAAACACTAATGTACAGTCACAGAGGGTCGAAAGGGGCTTGCTCCCCATACCGTCCCTGCGCGCCTTCGGCGCCCGAAACCATTTAGTTCGTCCGATAATGAAAATACTAATGACAAATCCACTTTAGACCCACTGGGTACAACGAACACGGGCCTCACCCTAAGTCAAATGCTTAAATCACCGACACCAGTTAAAAGCAAACTAGATACACAAGAAAATGAGCCCGAACTAGAAGAAGTGTTGAACGAGGAAGGATTCGTTCAGACAATAGATAAGGGGATTAAGACAATTAGAAACCTCTGCTCTTCCAACTCCAGTGGCTTCAAAGGTTCCTTCTCTGGGACATACAACCCTAAACCTGATGATTATTATAATCCCTGATGGGTACGGGTGTGGGGTGGGAAAATCTCACCCGAGGGCAAGATATTTGGCCCAGACACGAGACTTGCCGAGTGTCTGGACCAAATATCTTGACCGAGGGTGAGATTTTCCCATCCCACACCCGTTCCCATCAGGGATTATGTTTCTCCCCTACCAAACAGCGGTAACGTTAGCTAGAGGTAATCGACGGTCACGTGCTGATATAATCAACTCATTTGGTATTCGTTGTTTTGAAAAAACTAATGACACCATCGGAAAGAGCATGCAAAAGTTACGTATATACCGAAGGTATATACCACGCAAACAATTAGGAACGGTGCCATCTTGGGGTTTAAAGAGTTTTAGAGCATCAACCTTTGGTCGCAGGGCATTCTGATGACGTCAATACGAATTCGTTGAAAGCAAAAAACTTATACGATATGCATAACGTTATAATAACGTTATAAATCTACAACGTCACGTGGTTGGGGTGGGATACATCTGTCTCTCCCTGCTATCTCACCCTGGACAGGCGTATGTTACACATGCAGTGGGGGGAGAAAAGAGTGCCATAGGGCCACTTCCAACCACGGGTCAAACCAACAGCCAAACCACCAGGCAGGAGACGATAACCTCCAAGCCTCTCGTGAACTATGCAGCGGCTGGAAACAAGCCGGCATCTGTCTCAAATGGAGAAAATAGAGTCAGTACTAACAGTAATAAACAACAATCGCGCCCTTCAAGTTCACACCAAAAAGAATTCACTATAGTCTTCACCAAGGTACACCCGGACTTGCCCAAGGGTACCATCAACTTAGGTCTCCCGGGGTGCGAATGGGAACGTTTCACCTCCAAGGCCACGGGTAAAGGCACCGGGAAATTAAAAGGCGATTGCCCAACTAGGGAAGCAAAATTAAAAATCATGGTACAGGGGGTGGAAATCAACGGTAGGCATCATTATGCAGAAGAATACCGTTCTAACCCTCCCCCTGTACAATGTCACAAATGCCAGAAATTTGGCCATATAGCCAGTGAGGGCAGAGGGCAGCTGAAATGCATGAAGTGCGGGGAAAGCCACATTTCCAGTGCGTGCAAGCCAGCTGCCCTGAAATGTCCTAATTGTCAGGGAGAACACACAAGCAACTACAAAGGGTGCTCCCACTACAAAAAAGTCAGAACTAGCGCGGAACTTAAAAGGGCCGACTTCACTAAGCCCGGTAACGCCTCATTCCCATACCCCCTCTGCCCCCTCATTGCAGGAAACCTGCATGAGGTTCTAAAAAATCATCTAAATGCCGACCTACGAATCAAATTGTTTTTTGCGCGCAGGGACGGTGTGGAGGTAAGCCCCTTTCGACCCCCTTTAGCTGTGGAATTGTGTTATGTCTGACCGTGGTAAAGGGGAGAGGTTGTGGGTAATTAGCGGCGCTTGTGTCTCTTTTGCTTCTTTTTTAGAGGTGGTGGTCTGGATGGAGAGACAGTGGCAATCGGCGTTGTTGGTGGACTGCCTGATGATGACTGATGTGGGTTATATGGTCTGGTCCTGGCGAGATCTTTCTTGTAGGTTTCTTTCTCTTACAAATTTCAGTGCCTCCAGGCCCCCTTGGGTGAGGGCCAGTGTGAGATGGGGTCTTCTCACTAAAGGTGCTACCTCTACCCATGGGGGTGGGGTGATTTTCTCATCTATGGTGGTAAATTCCAGGGTCAGACAGACGCCTTCGCCCTTCTCCTGGATAGTCCAAGTGATGGAACGAGAGACGCCCAGAGCTGATATGGTGTTCTGTAATCTTGCAGGTAATTCCAGTGCGCCCGTGTTGTTTCAGCTCAGGTGTTCACACTCTGAAGTCAGAGGTGCGAATGCATCCATGTGGTGTGAATGCCGACCTGGCGAACATCGGCTTCCAGGTTATTCAAAACTCAGATTTCCCACACCTCAATAAAAGCCGCTATCAATCAGAACAATAAATCCGACCAGTTTTACACTGTATAAACACCCTAACTAATTAAAGCCCGAACGCGGATAAGCTCCATTTAGCACTGTGGAACACTCGCTGCGCGAAAAACCAAAAAAAAACCCCTCCAAATTAGTAATTACTTTAAAACACGGACGTACTGGGAATTTGTGAAACCTCGTTACGTAATCAGAGAAGCTTTTCATTTAGCGGATTTTGTGTCATCAGAAAGTACCGCTCCCACACCATTCACAGAGGAGTAGCCCTTCTAATTAAGAGCGATTTGAAACATAAACCGGTCAAACCACATTTCGCACCTCTGCCTTCACAGCGAACAGACGTATCGTCAGGTCCGTGAAGTTAGAACGAAACTGGTAATTCAATGGAAATTCAACTTGTCATTTTTCCGTGTTAATGGTGTTCTTTAGACGTGATTCGTGCTCTCCCATTTTAATTTGGATCAAATCCCGACTTTTCCCCTATTTTTCAGACACTGTTCGGACTTAGAAATTTTCACGCAAGTTTTTTGAGGGTCAGCTTTCAGACAAACTACCCTTGTTTATGGGCCGATTGGGCTATAAAATGGCACGCATGCTCACTATCCCCAATAAATACCACTTATAAAAATTTCATTGCCGCAAACGGCCGGGATCACGTGATTTGAATATCCAATTGATATTCAAATTTGGTAATTGGAAATTCAATGGAAATTCGATGGAAATTCAACTTCTCATTTTTTCACCTCAACTGTGTTCTTTAGACATGATTCGTGCTCTCCCACTTCAATTTGGATCAAATTCCGACTTTCCCCCTATTTTTCAGACACTGTTCGGACTTAGAAATTTTCACGCAAATTTTTTGAGGGTCAGCTTTCAGACAAACTACCCTTGTTTATGGGCCAATTGGGCTATAATTTGGCACGCATGCTCACTATCCCCAATAAATACCACTTATAAAATTAATTTCATTGCCGCAAACGGCCGGGATCACGTGATTTGAATATCCAATTGATATTCAAATTTGATCATTGGAAATTCAATGGAAATTGGATGGATAGATGTTAAGGTTAAAATGCTAATCACTTTATTGGAATTGCTATACCAAACAGAAATTGCTATAGCATTTTGCTAATCACCATTCTAAAAGTATTTTCTCCCTTGTAAATTTGCAAAAAAAACCCAATCGTTTCTGTGAAAACGTGAGTAAATAAAATAACTTTAAGACTTCAATTTTCGGTCTTCACATAAAAATCGGCTGGCCGTAGAGTTTTGTAATCCAACTTCTGAATCAGCTCAACCAAACGATTGTGGGGTTGAAATTGCTTACCCGTGCCTCATTCCCTGTTGCGCTTAGGAATTTCTCAGCTTAACCCTTTACCCAACGCGAGTAGCAGACGACACTTATATAAAAATGTTAAATAACTAAATACTTTCAATTCTTGTCTCAAAAGCATAGCTTATGGCCCTTCATGGGGAACGAACTCAACGAGATCGTTCCAATGAGGGGTCAAAGATATGTTTTCGAGAAAAAACTGAAAATGTGATTGAATTTGTATTGAGATATTTGCGAAAGATCTCGCCAGGTATGGGCGTTGCATTGAGTAAAGAGCTATAGTCCCCTTTCGACGATAAATTCTGCCGCCTGATTGGTCAGAATTACCTGGACAAATAGCCATGACAAAGTATGCACCCAGCATCCGAGGTATGAGAGCGTATAAGGGCACGTGAAACTCCAAGGGAATATGGTTCGAGTGGTAGAGGTCAACTACTCATGGCTTGCCCTCCGAATTTCCAACTAGGACATTTTGGCCAGGATTGGGGGGAGGGGGTGTGACACCCCCCCACACACACACACACCACCCCCTGTCGCCACGTCCCTGGCAGGAAATGTTCCCAATAAATAGTCTTCATCAGAATTTGATTCCCCTACATAGTCCAAAAGTGACCTTTTTCAGAAATATTGCCAGAAGAAGGTGATGACTCAGCTACTTACAGATTTCCTATTTTTGACACACTACTGTTAAAACTAGAAGTCCTGCCACGAACTGTGCTCTTATCTAGGCTTAATTGCGCGTAGGAAAGGCGCGCAGTTGCCATATCGAATGGCACCCAAAGCATGGCAGGTTCTCCTTGATACCCATAGCAAACACAAGCAATGTTCCTGCCAATGGACCTCCGGGTTACCCGGAGGTCCATTGGCTGAAAGTTTGCTTGTGCACAGGCCGTATGTGCAGAATTTGATAGCCTTACCATCGTCATAACGCGGAGATTAACGCGCAAATCGACGTACTATTTGTGCGCATTTCAGGACAGGACTTCTAGTTTTAACTGTAGCATTTATATCGATTATTAAATGTAAAATCAATATTAATATACTAAAAGCATATTTTTGGTATATTTTTATTTTCGTCTTTCTGTCAGGAATTGTTTGGAGCATAATTTTTACTGAACTGTCATATTTCCTAGGAAATTCAATCTTGAGGACAAATGTTCCTATGAAATATAATGACCTGGATAATATTTTCAGAGTGATAATATTTACTGTTACACTTTAGCTGGTGCTCGGCTTTGATGCGATCATTGTTCATAATAAGCCTATTTCGAAACTGCCATCTTGGGACTTTAATCTATGCAAGGTCACAGGTCGCGGGGTGTAAACAAAGCGATTTCTGTTTTCATCGCGTTGAGGTCTGTGTCTTCCAAGTCAACTTGTTTTGTGAAATATCAAGTTTAAACTCGTAGAACCGTTGTCATCATTCAAATTAACCGAAGGGGCATCCGAAGACGACTTTAAACGACGTGATATCGCAGGTTAAAGACTTCGTTCACGGAGGAAAGGACCAGTTTTGAGTGGCAATAAGGAAACACTCGTTACACGGAGTTCCTCGGCTTGGGAAATCGCCGAAAGTTGTCGAAACAGTGGCCGTGGTCTAGCCCAAACATGGCAGAAATTAAAATACGGTCTTTCGGGCCATGTTTGGATTACCACACAGTCATGACACAACGTGCACCCAAACACTATTTAAGTCGATAAGAACTCAATTCGAAATAATAAAAGTTCTCAAACAATACTGCCCTTGCTTTAAACAAATGGTAACCTTGGCTAAATGGTTTTGGAATTTGCACTAATGAATGTAATGGGGCCTGAAACACTTCACCCGCTCTCTTCTCCCATTGCTTACAACGTGTTTCCTTGGAATATTTACACCTCACGACCCGTGGCCTTGCATAGATTAAAAGCCAAGATGGCAGTTTCGAAATAGGCTTATGTCTGATGTTATTAGCACCAGTTGCACTAAATAATCTGTTGGCACCACAAACACAGCATTTAGTACCAAAACTATACTTCTGGGTTAACCTTTTGAATCATAAAGGTCTCTTTTTGAAACCAGGAACATGATATGTCATAATTTCACCAAACAGGACAACCGCTTAGTGAATTTGTGGGGTAACCAATCAATATATTCAATGTGCACCCCAAAGGCTGCACGTTGAAAAAGTTGAATGGTCTACCCCCCGATAATGAAAATGGGATCTTAAATTGCTGTCATTGAACTGACTTGGAAGACACCATCAGTGTTCAAAGGGTTAAGAAAGGCATAGAGCAGTAGTGTGCGTTACCAGTCCATGTGAGATTGGGAAGAAAATGCCGATTGGCCAACAGACATATACACAGCTTATACTACTTTGCCTTCGATCGATCATCAGCTCTCAAGGGTTTTGTAAACCTATCTGATATTTTTCTGTTCAGTATGCGTTTACTGATATTACTATTTCATAGGTAATGTGTCATAGAAAAGTACATCATTCAAAATGGGCTCAACGGTTTTAAAAGCAAGCGCCCTGAGAACACGGGGGAAGTGCGCTGCATGTTCGTATTTAATAGGGGTTTTTCTGACCTCTGGTACATATTCTGTTCAATAAAACATATTTTTGGGTCTCTACTGTCTTCTCACAATGTCATATGGTGTGAAAATGCAAGAAAATGAGGCTGATTTTGATGTCCTGGGCCGATATCCGACAATATTGCAATTGACCTTTCTGACTGTTGGTGACCTTGAAATGACAGTGAAGAACAAACTTCGGATGGGCATCTGGGTAGATTCTTCAGTACATTCATCGTGGAGTTGGATGGTGGTAAGACTTTGTCATTGGCTCGAAGATTCCATCAATTCATTTTTACTGACATTGGCTGTCTTACTACATCGTGTTTTTGATCTACTTCTTGTGTACACACGTCTGTGTGTATGGAAGATCGAAGCACGGTGCATGATGGGATACAGTGGCTCATGAGATACAGATGGGATACAGTGGCTCGTCATCTGCCATCTATACTCAGATTTATCTCCCAGCACGGCGCCACAATTTGAATGGGTGTTCTTTTTCTTTTCCAATAAAAAATTGCCACGACTGTTAGATTTACCTTCAGGCGTGAAATGTTTATGCAGTGTGTGTGTGTGTGGGGGGGGGGGGGGGGGGGGGGGGAGGGGGGGGGGGGCAGAACACATATTCCGGACAAATCGTGGCATTTTTGTTTTTGTTTTTCACACTTCTCAGACTTGAAATCTGTTTCCATAATGTCTTGGCCACCCAACAGCCCAGGGAACTAAAATCAAAACTGCTATTGTAGCTTGCTTGTTGACATGGGTTCCAAAATCACAGAATTCTCAAATTGTTGGAATTTCCGGGATAATCACCAGCCCTGTGCAAAAAGAATAATTGAGAAATAAAACCTGGATGATCCAACTATTACTATTTGTGAAGTTATAATATGAATTAGGTTAGACCTAGAAGAGAACGCTCTCGCAAAGGACAGTTTTGTACCGTAAAATTGAAAGACAATGTTTCGTGCTACCGACGGTAGTTTTGTGAACTTTTGATACTGTATTACTGGCAGTGAACCAAAAGAGAAAAATTCGTGGGCAAAAGTAGGATTTTTAAAATTTTCAAGTAACAAAAATGATTTTAATACTGAATTCTGGGAAGCCAGTGTTCAAGTTAAAAGAAATAACGTCATTTATTCAGAAAGATTGATGCTGCGAACACGTGGTTCAATCTTGTTTTTGTTGCTATTTTTTTTCAACTATCCAAAAATTCAATATTGAACGATAAAATGGCCGCCCCCGATGGGCAAACCGGAAGACACAATTTTCAGTTTGTTAGATATACTGTTTCATTGGAAAATGCGAGTTTCTCTACATACGCATGTGTGTTACATATAGACCTCAGTGCGTTCTCTATAATCAGGCAAACATATGGTATAACAGATGGAAGAATGGGTGAACAGATGGAGTCATCTAATCCATTATACCCATAATCTCTTCGAGAGTTTAGCCTAGAATATAACTCCACTAACATCGATGTTTGGATCAATATGAAATGTGACATACACTGGACATGGCTAGAGGCTTCCGATTGCTGGGGGTTGGGTGGGGTAGGGTAGTGAATTTCTAACTAGGGGGAAGGACCTGGAGTGGGTCTCCCTCCAGGTCCCTCCCCTAGTTGAAAATTCACTACTGAGAAACATTTAGAAAATAAGCCATGAAAGGGGCATAAAAGTGATTGATTTTAGTAACTGAAATGCCAACACATTTATGATAGAATTATCAGGTTATTATTATTTGGTATTATTCTGGGACTTGAATATGTGCTAAACAAATGGTCAAGCTTAGAAATTTGAGCAATTCACACTGTCCTAACATTAAATCAGATTTTATACAGGAATGATCACGTTTTAATGTTTCATAATTTTGTAACTGTGAATGATGGAATTAACTCAGGATGACGATTTTACATGATCTGATTTTCTTGAAGGATTTTTTTATTGCGGTAAGTAAACGTACTATAGAAATCTCATACCGATTGACATCATACATACTTATGAAACTCGATATTGCGTACACTATGGTTGTAAATAGTAACATTTGGATTTTTTGACGATTTGAAACCGAGTTGGAATTTTGGGAAGTAAAGGGGACATCTCCAAAGAAGCTCTAAAATCCGGATGGATTGAATTTCCGACTACTCATGACTTGCCCTCCAAGTTTCCAACTGCAGGATAATTAAATTTTCTGTCTGTCCAACTCAGCTTAGATAATGCCACACTGGACAGTACGTCATAGAGTGGGGGGTATAACCAGGGAAGTTGGCCGCTCTTATTTTGCAAAGAATGAGCAACAAAGCTTGTACGTGCATGTGAACGTGTTGGTCATCTCTAACAATGGGATCATATGCACGCTAAAAACAAAAGTGTTAAAAACTACACTTGAAGTGCTGTATTTAACACTTACTAAGTGCTGAACTAGCACTTTGTTCAAGTGTAGATATCCCAGAACTTGACAGGTGTTACAATAATACCACTTGACATGTGTAATGTCGCGACACTTGAAAGGAAACAACGCAGATGACGCGGATCAGGCTCGAACTTTCGAGCCTGATCAGCGTCATCTGCGTTGTGTCCTTTTAATTATGTACCCACCAAGCGCAAATCAAATTACAGACGATTCTAGAAGAACCACCAATGCTAGACACATGGGACGTGCCATCCATTCAAGTTTCAGATGTCTGACGATTGTAATGTCTAAGTGCTTAAAGCATTGCACTTTGAGTGTTAAAATCAAACCCTAAGAGTTAGAATGGGTTTAACACATTGAAAGTGTCAGTTTTAACACTTTAGTTTTTAGTGTGTTTAAATCTTTGTGTAGTATAATGGCAATAGATTACATCAGTTAGACCACTCTGGTTCAGAACTGGGAGATCAAGACTAAGACTATAAGAGCAAAAATATACGCCCCAATTATTTTGGTAATCACGATGTCTACAACTTTTGTAGAGGGAATTGATACATTGCATGCAGGCTACTGAGCTACAGGAGTGAACACAGAGTCGGACTATTCTTCGTTGATGTCCCTTTTACATTTTTTGAAGTGACAGGTATCAGACATGAACACACCTTTTCTTGCTTTGCTTATTTCCATTTTCATGGAATAAAGTCACAATGAAGCAGAGAAAAAACGGATACAACTTTTACAACACAATGTCATGTTTGTAACATAATTGAGCAACAAGTAATTCTCTCTCTCTCTCCGCTCTCCTCGGTTCCAACACCCTGGTTAATCATTAACCTGTAAACTTCGATACCACACTCCGGGGATTCGCGGATATAACTAATTTGTTTGTGGTAATTAGATTTACTCTTCTACAATCGAACACATCCTCCGAACATACCCCGTCTTATTGCAGAAAAATTGGGTAACACAGCAATCAGGTGCTACCATAGAAACCAAGATGGCGGCCTCCAGTATACAAAATGGACGACGGAAACACGTATCACCCTAACAACACGCGCTGCGCATGCGCACTCACACCACGTATCGCTATGGAGATGACGTCACAAGATGGCCGCTCACGCGGGTTACCATGACAACACAACATGGCGCCACTGGGTCACGTGACATGACGTCACTTCCGAGGTCCGGCACCGAGGTCCGGCCAATGGGTCCCCAAAACCACATTTCATACTACTTATATCAGAATCAGTGTCAGAAATTATAACTTTCTCTTGTTGCACATCATGAAGTTGTTCATTTTCAGAAGTGTGTTCATGAAATTTCTTGAAATTAACCTGATTGTAAGGCCTATATTTTTTTGCCATTACTATATTCTAACATATACAATCCTTTGAACAGTACAATTTAGCAACATACGGCCTTTATACCAAATTTGTTGTACGGTACCCATGCAAAACTGCGTTTACAATTTTTCAATAATACTTTCTCTCCAACAACATATTTCTTTTCAAACACTCTATTTCTTTTATCATAAGCTTTTTTCTGACTTTATCGAACGTGACTAATGTTTCCAGTATTATTTATTTATTTATTTATTTATTGGTGTTTAAGGTCACATATTTATACACAATGGCTAATCATGACCGTGACATTATTACGGGTGGAGGAAGCCGGAGTAGCCGGAGAGAACAACCGATCAACTGTCAGCTCCCCAACATACTAACTCCACACAAGCAGGGTTAGCATTGGTTGAAGACAAGTGCACCATCGACGTGCAGTACGCCTTAGTACACAACGCCACCGTGCCCCCACACGGGAAATGGAGGTGAAGTCTTGTCCAAGGACACAACGCGGATGCCGCAGGTGGGATTCGAACCGAGGACCTCTCGGCTTGCAGCCTGCACCTCTACCTACTGAGCCACCGCGCTCCCCAATGTTTCCAGTAGCTTTTTCAAAAATAACATATGGCAGCTGAGAGAGGTCACCGAGTTCACCAACACAGTGCTGACCTCTTTACAAGTATTTGCATCCGTAAATTGTTTGACATTATCTAAATTGTAAGTTCCAGGATTGTTCTTCATAGAGCTGGAACGGTTAAGGGGTTTTCTGGATCGATTAATCACGCGGATTAACCTTGGTTAACCGATTAATCACTTGTCCAAATATATATCTGAATAATTGCCATACCGTTGATGTATTTACAGCATGAACCCTTTACCCAACGTAACAAACAAGACCAACTAGGCCTATATACAAAAATCTCTATTCAAATTTATTGTTTTCAATTTTTGTCTCAAAAACATAGCTTATGACCCCTCATTGGAACGAGCTCGTTCCAATGAGGGGTCATAAGCTATGTTTTTGAGACAAAAATTTAATATTTTTAGTAATTAATGAATTTATTTTGCAAATATCGTCTGCTATCCGCAATGGGTAAAGGGTTAAGAATGACCATTTCCAGCTATTAATACAGTATGATGATCATGCAAATAAACAAGTATGTCAGCAAGTAACTTGCATGCTTTACTCTGTCTCATATAATTGATGTGAGTCAGTGTGACAATGTTTTCCTGTTTTGGAACAAGTGTGTTCCTTTGTTAACCCATATAATACAGTAGTTCAAAAGTAACGTTTAATCGATCAATTACTTTTTAGATCGATCAAGATGTTGATCATTGATTAATCGATTAATCGGTTAGCCGATTCAACTCTGATTCTTCATTTGTTACCTCACTTGATGTATTTAAAGTCTTATAAAATGGTAGAACACGATGCTTTATACACATAAGATAGAATGGTGAGAATCATCCCGTACGGGAGTGCACAGTAGATCTGTATGCAAATAAACATTCATCTAATTGTCTGTCCCAACTTTCACCATCATCCAAAGCTACTTTATTTATCATTGATTTCAGAGTCAGGTTGAACCTTTCACATTTACCATTTGATTGAAGATGGTAAACACTTGTCGTGGAATGTTGTATATCATGAGAAGAACAAAATATAGTCATTGCCAAACTATTGAATTCGCCCTTTGTTTGACATAATTTCTTCCATTACTCCATATCTATAAATGAATTTAAGTAATTATTCGATAATTTCTGTTAATGACATTGAGTATATAGGTACAGCTTCCGGTCAATTAGAGAAATAATCTATTGCTGTCAGAACATATTTGTAGTTATTAACTGAGAGAAGAGAACCATCAGACGTCATGAATGGGCCGATAAGATCAATTTCTACATGTATTTTAGCCGATGCACGTGGAGGCAATGAAACCACAGTCATTCCACTAACAGTGCTGGCATTCTTTTTGTTGACAAATTGGCATTGAGGACAATTAGCAATGAAATCTTTTATGTGAAATTGTTCAATATTTTTTATCCTCCGTCATGGCCTTTATTTTCAGACCTTTATTTATGTATTAAATGTCATCTTCAATTCTGAAATTCTTAGCTGTAGCCCTCAATGACCTCTTTTACTTGTCAGTGAAACCAGCTGGATACACGAGTTTATAAAGAAAATCTCAAATTCACTACAATTCATTTTTCTCAACTGACCTCAACACTCTGCTATGAGTTTGTGGCCTGGTACAAAGAACTTGACTGACAAGCACAAAACAATTAGTGAATGGTGATCACACCAAAAACAAACAACACATATGCATCAGGATAATATTTTTAGTGATGATAAATCTCTCAGGAAATTCATTCCCCTTTAACAACAGTTACAGTCTTATTTTACAGTTATACCAGTGTTATGATACATAGAGGATATCTAGAGTTTTTGAGTGGATATCGAAAATGATCTCACGAGTGACCGAGACAACTGGTTATTTTTCGGAAGCGCTTGCGCGAGAGAAAATAAATCTCGGTCGCAAGAGAGATAATTTCCGGTATCCACTCAAAAACGCTAGATTTTCTTTTTATTATACGCTTTTTACAAGAATCTGATAATTCCTCTCGTTTCAACCTTGATTTGATGCATGAAAGTAAACAGCGCATTGAATGGTATCCTCCCAAAACTTAGACATCCCATAACTTAGACAGCTTAAAACAACAACATTCACACTTTAGTGTACAGCTAATCCCCTGCTTGTTACCCATTATTCTAATGGACTAATCTGTGAAATATGCACACAAAGTCTGATTTATGGAAAAATGTTTATTGCAATTTCAAATTCAATCATTATTCATTTCAATCACATAAAAATACAGAATATAAAGCATTTCAAAATTAGGTAACAAACTAAGACAAGAACAAAAACCCACAATGCTCAAACACATTACAGAAACATAAAAACACTAATCTATAGGCGATTTGTTGCCATCAGACAACAAGAAATTTACTTAAAATATAAACTTCAAAAGCATACACAAAATACAAACATAAAACAGAAACATAAAAAACAAAATACACAAACATAATACAGATACATAAAAAACAAAATACACAAACATAATACAGATACATAAATAACACAAGATAATTTACAATATACACAAACATAATACCGATACATAAAAATCACAAGATATTTTACAATAGTTCACTCGTTTATCCCTTAACCCAACAAAATTGCCAAAACGGCCTGTATTATTTCCAATTTTGAAATTTACATAATATATATATATATAAATATAAAATGTAAACTGCCTCAAAACATAGCTTATGACCCTCCACTGGACCGAGGTCATTGAGATCGTTTCAATAAGGGGTCATCAGCTATGTTTTTAAGGCAAAATGTTCAATTGCTAAGACATTTTCTTGCAAGTGTCATCTATTGTCCTCGTTGGGAAAAGGGTTAAGCTAGTCTTAGAAGATGTCCTGCTGCATCTAGAAATTCTAGAGGCGATTTTTGTCCTTCAACCATCATTTGCTTTAGACGTTGAAGTCGGTTCTCAACTTCCCTGTAGACTCTTTTCCTGCTTGGTGGAGCTGCGCCAAAATTTATTTGTGCGAATTTTGCTCTATCAGCATTTTCAATTTTTTTTATAACTTCCACAAACCTGTAGATATTTGGGTGTCTGTGGGGCAATGTTCCATTCAGGCGATTGTGGAAGCCTTCTAGGTGGTTGTTTGTCCTGGGACCTGTTGTCTGATGATGATTCCAAAGAGGGATTTGGAATCTTGCATCATCATCAACCCATGTTATGGCCATATAGTCATTAAAATCTGTTGCTGTAGGTACTTCTGGGGTTGACTCCATGGCGTCTATCCAAGTTTCTTGGACAATCGTTGGTGGAAGAAGAGCAAGTCCTGCTGCTCTTCTAATCCAGGACTGGATAGCTGTGTCTTCCCTATATTGTACAGACAACCCTAGCTCTTTGGTTTTACGCCAAATGACCTGACAGAAATGGAAAAAACAACCTTTCACCTCTGCATCTGGAAATTCACTTGTAACCGCATGAATAGCAGCAGTCTCAAAATCAGTTTGTATATGACTAGGGACAAATGGTCCATTCAGTCCCTGTTGAATTTCAGCTTTCAGCTGCCTGAACAGTCTTGTATATGTTGATGTCTGCCTGTTTGGTAGAAGAGCAAACACAAGTGGATACGAACTGGTCCCGTTCATTGCATAAATGGTTTAAACCTGACTCCATAAGTCGGGGCATGAAGAAAATGTACCATCCATGTACACGGTTTCAGCAGACTGCAAAGCTTGTAGTTGGTCATCAGTAGAAAAGACAATCATCTTTTCTTCCTCTCCATCAGTTAAAAGTAAATAACGACGTCCATCTGAAGTCTCAGACCATGTGCCATCAAGGTTAACCTCAGCCCTTGTCTTGGGAAGTGATGGTATGTTTTTTTGCCTGTGCCTATACAAGGCACTACTTATTGATGGAAAAGATGGCAGTAACTCTACTTGGTCTCTACCAATTATTTCTTCATTATATATGGACTTCATTTGGGTAGTCTCTTCTCTTGCTCTCTTTCTCATTGTGCTGATAAACCTCACAGTGTTACTATCTTCTGGGGGATGTGAATGATCAGAGATATCTCAAACAAAGTCTCCAACGGTGGTGCACCTTCCCTTGCAAGTCGAATGTATACATCTCCAGTGAGTGCAGCTCTGTCTTATTTTATTTCTGTTATATCTGTAGCCGTCCAAAAGTACCTGTGGCGTGCCCTTCTGTGACATTACAAACTCAACTTTCTTAACAGTAGCCATTTTCAGGATATGATTCCCAAGTAAAGTCTGGCATCTTATATAGAGCACTTTTTTGACTGTGCGTTTATAACATAACTGAGTTCACTGTAAACATGTTCTGTTTGATCTTGATTAGAAGATAAATAATAATAATGATAATAATTAACAACTTATTTGATGTTTTGTTTGTTGAACAAGTTTTACTAACAAATAATAATCAATTCTTTGGTAATTCTCTTGTTTGGATAAGCCTGTTTTCATTAATATAATATCAGTCTATTCCATTGTAATAGTGGGTGAACATAATTAACTACTTTTACTGAGTGTCTGAGTTATGGGATGTCTAAGTTATGGGATGTCTAAGTTTTGGGAGATAACCCATTGAATCATTCAAACGCGGAAGTGATTTGATTGACACTCGGAATAGATAGCGTCTTGCAATCTGATTCAGCTGGTGGACTTCTAGTCCAAACATGGCCTGGAAGTCCGTAATATACGTTTTTGGTTTGGTACGTCCTTTGAAAGGACGTACCAAACCAAAAACTTATATTACGGACTTTCAGGCCACGTTTGGACTAGCGGGTTTCATGCATCAATTCAAGGTGAATACGTGTTGAATTATTGCTGGAATAGATCGGTATCCACTCAACTATTCATTATACATTTTTAGAACAAATGGATCATTTCCAGTTATAATTTGACTCGTATTCACCTTGAGGTGATGCTTTGAAAGCCGCCATTTTGATTGATACCGTGAAAGTGAAAATTTCTATATCTTAACAGTGGGGGATGCGATTTCTATCTTTTCGCAATTTTTTTTAGATAATCTATCTTTTAGCGTACAATAAAAGTGTTTACATCTGATTATATAAACATTCAACTTATGTTTACATTTTTGGTGAATAATTTTTCCTATTTATGGACAAAATTTCCTCAAGATAATTCATCTAGGAGGATGATATTTTTAGGGGGTAAGATCTATTCTTACAAATGAACAGACACCAGTATCAAAATGTTAGAAAATGTATTATGTACACACACAGTTCCGGCCCATCTCGGCAAAAGAATGGCTACTAAGAATCAATGTTCCAATAAGACTAAATCCTCGCCCTCTGATTGGACAAGAACTTGTTTAGTTCTTCCTGTGTGTGCGGCTCCAGTGGAATGTTTTACCGTCTTACGTCATCAAGTGAAATATTTTAAAAGATGATAACAATGGGAGGAGAATCAACGTGCATACTGCCTATAAAATCGCAGTTTTTTCGAGGCTAGTGATCATTCTTTGAACGTATAATAATAATAATAATATACACATTTATATAGCGCCAAAATTATAGTTCAGAAGATATGGAACCATATTCTAAGGCGCTGTACATGTTACTAAGCTCGTGCAAATATACAAACGGAATATATACAGTATCTTACAATCCAGAACATCACTTATAGGCGTTTTGAAACAGGTATGTTTTGAGATCTTTCTTGAAAAGGTTGACATTTGACAGTCTTTTCAGGTATTCTGGTAAATTATTCCACAAGTGAGGGCCAGCAATTGAGAATGACCTATCTCCAAATGTCTTACACCTATGTTTTGGAACATGTAGCAGCATTTTACCATCGGGCCTCAGGTTGTGTTGACACACATTCTTTTTTTTTTATTCAGATCTAAGGTTCTTATTTACAAGCAAAAGTACATTTTTCCTATGGTTAAATTTCACAGAAAAATGTTTTTACATAATACAAAAATAGCTAACCTAAAAAGTTAAGTATTCCTTTGTAGTGATATGGGGTTTCCTTTGTAGCTGCACTATAGGGAATTGGAACATGTAGCAGCATTTTACCATCGGACCTCAGGTTGTGTTGACACACATTCTTGGTATTAAGGAGTTCTTCTAAGTAGGCTGGTGACATGTTGTTTTGTGTCTTAAAAACTAATAATCAAGTTTTTGAAAATTATTCTGTACTTGACTGGCAGCCAGTGCATATCCCTCAGAACAGTAGTGATGTGTTGAGATCGTGATACCCAACATACCACTCGGGCTGATGCATTTAGTACCATCTGCAGGCGAGAGTACTGATGTTGTGGAAGGATGAACAGTAAGGCATTACAATAATCCAAATGTGAAGTTACAAAGGACTAGGGTTTTTGTTGAGTCTTTGGTGAGGAACTGTCTTATCTGTTTAACTTTGTATAGACCTATGAAAGCCTTATTGCACATATTTGTCTGTCTATAGTATGCTCACAACTAGGGCTGCACGGTATATCGATAAACCGATATATACCGGTATTCAAACCAATATCGACTGAATACCGGTGTAATTATAAAAATATCGGTTTATCGTCATTATTTATTTACCCACAAGTTAATTTTCAAGATGTCTTTAGTTTTTTAACTGTAGCCCCGAATGAATAATATTATCCCTTTATCCAAGGAATCGACCGCTTGTGCCCTCGTAATATACAAATTCAGCAGCTGAAAAAATAATTTTAAAAAATTTCAACAAAACTGTATCGTGTGATCCCTTATTGGAACGAGCTCGTTGAGCTCGTTCCAATGAGGGGTCACATGATATAGTTTTGTTGAAATCCTTGGGGAAAATCTGATAAACTAATTTTGAAAATAATAAATTTTGATATCGTCTGCGTTGGGTAAAGGTTTTTTGAACCGCATCATCAAGGCATGCTAATTCGTTCTGACTGTGATAACGCGAGTGTGGATTGTGGTACTTGTGTTCATATATCTGAACAGTTTTCGAAATACCGGTATACCGCGGTATTTTTTTGAATACCGGTGTCGGTATTCGGTTTTGAATATCGTGCAGCCCCACTCACAACCCACTTATAAAAAAGTCGAGGTTACTCCATCTCTGTTCAAATCAAGAACTTCTTCATGATTTGAACTGAGATGAAGTGACCTCGACCTTTATCTAAGTTTTTGATTTTTGTTGTCCAGTGACGTCGTGGGGTACACGAGAGGTTTATTTACTACATTTATTTTCGTAAAAGTTGCCTTGTTCATTAAAGTTGCCTTGTTCATTTCATTGGTGGGTTTTGGGCTTTCTGTAGGGTCTTATTGGAGCATATGCGTTATTGCGATGAATTGATGCTAATATGGTCTGAGGCTTGCGGCTCGGAGCGTATGTTGTTATGCCGGCATTATACATGGTCGATGAGGATGATGTGTTAGATATTTGGAAATGTATAATCAAATGTCAAGGGCAAAGCAAATCCTTTGGATCCCAAAAGTTAAAACATCTTGAGTCTGAACGAGAATCCTACGACCATGGACCGAGAACGTATTATGTGTTCTTTAACGGATGGGGAATATTCTACTCAAATCTTGTGAAGGAAAAAAAATTATAATTAATTCAAATTAAAAAATGCTATTTCAGAAAATGCTAAATGACTATTATATTCATGATAAAAAAATGAAAGGTTTTTAGTAAACAAAATTCTCAAAACTCAGAAATTTTCTAATCAGTATCAAATGATTTTGTAGTGGGAAAAATAATTTCGTGAATCAATTTATTTCCGTCAATCAATCTTTTTCTTGAAGAAAGAAATAAAAAAAAAATCACAAATTTTATATGAAATAGGAAATGATTTTTTTTTTCATTTTTTATTCCCCTTCACCCCCTTCCCCCCCCCCCCCCACACACCCTCCAAAATAAAGTAATTAAGAATAATGACAAAATCATTATTACTCCGATAAAACATATTTACTGTTAAAGAAAAGAAAATTGTGTAGAAAAAATGCAAAAGAAATAAAATCATGTCAACAGCAAGAAAAATGGATTTAATATTGTACAGAGTCATTACAGAACGGCCGCCGTGGACTGGTCACTTCATATTTCCACGGAAGCAATAATATTAGATTCCAAGGAATAAACATCAAAAATTTAATTAATGAAGCACCGGGTACAACCCGGTGCTTCATTAATTAATATTTTGCTGTTGATAATGATTTGTATTAGTTGGTAATCATCACTGCCCACGCATGGATTACGATCAGTACACAGCGACAGTACATACAGCAAAGTATTTGAACTGGAAACACACAACGTCGAATTGAAAGACGTTGAGACGAAAGGTTTGGATCATATGTATGACACTTATAAAATATCATTAAAATTAAATCGAGAATTGGGTAGATTCGGGACGGAAAAGGAGAAGATTTGGATGACGGCGACTTGATATTAGTCTACGGTAATTTTTTGTGTCCGAAAATCTCGAGATCTCATAGATAGACTCAGAGAAGAAACTCTCGAAAAGGTAGAAAATATAACGGAAGTCGACAAAGCCATCGAGAGTTTATTTCAAACCAAAGACAACGTGAGACCGCGTATGAAAATAAAGGATATGAAAATAAAAGATATGAATTCAGAAAAAATAGATTGATTGAATTTTTTTTATATTATAAAAAAATCTTTTAAAAAACAATATTCATACCCCCCCGCACCCCCCCCCCCCCCCAAAAAAAAAAAAAACAAAAAAAAACACCCAATACAAGCAATATGGTACATTTCTGAGATTATAAATTACCCGAATTGAAAAAAGTGTGTTAAAGTTCCCAGGGTTCCGAGAGTGTCGAGTCTGAAGAATAAATCCGCTTTGATCATAGCCATAAGTGTGGTGTGGAGACCACAGAAAAAACGTTTTCCGAATTTAAATCGAAAGCACGTGAAATTAGTTATAGAGGTTTTTCTAATTCAATAGGGATCAAATGGTAGACTTTTTCGCTTGAGATAGGAAGAATTCAAGAGAAAACTAATACGACAAGAAACATTAAAAACGAATAGTCGCAGAGAGAGGAATAAAAACAAGAAAACAGAACACATTTAAGACGGAAGAAGAAAAAAAAATTAAAGCAACAAGAAAAAATCTTCTGATCCACAGTAGAAGGTTGAGAATAGCTTTCGTGGTGTATGCCGATTTTGAATGGCAAAAATGAGTTCATGCCAGCCCGGCGATAGTCAGAGCTATACCGAAAAATATCAAAAGCACGCACCGTCGGGTGGAGTGTATCCGAATGTGACCGTTGAATACTCAGAGGAGGATAAATGGGATTTGAGGTTAGACCTTTATTGAAGTACTTCCCTATGGCATCCATGCCCTCATATTGTAAAAGACGAATATCTCGGTCTCTGTACCTGGTGTTATAAAGATGGAAGGTGGGGGGGGGGGGGGGGGGGGGGGTCGAAGCTAAATGGTGCACTATGATTGGTTAGTTTGTTGCTGAAAGATGATCTGATTGGATGATCTGGACAAATGAAACATGACTCACGCTGTTAAGAACAAGAATATTAGAAATAGTGTTAGAACTAGCAAGAACTGACCAGAAAAGCTAAAAGAAGTAACAATAAGCTAAAACTGTAAAAACTGAAAAGCATTTCTACGCTACTGGTGTATACTCCGAAACAACTAAATAGCACTGGGTAGAGAGAAACAATAACAAAGATAGATGCAGACGATTCCGAAGGAATCCGAGCAAGTAAAACAGTTGTTGGGCTGTTTGCGGTAGTTACATGTACTCCAATTCAATCGAACACAACCTCCGAACACATTCATGTCCTAGTAGAGGGGTTTTGTGTCACATAGCAATCGCGTGCCACCACAGACACCAAGATGGCGTCCTCCAGTTAACGACGACGGAAACAGGTATCACCCTAACAACAAGCGCGGTGCATGAGCACTGAGACTACGTATCACTATGGTAATAACGTCACAACATGGCCGCTTACGCGGGTTACCGTGAAAACCCAACATGATGTAACTGGGCCACGTAACTATGACGTCGCATGAGATCACCGTGATGAGGGTCGAAAGGTGCGAGACATATTACTGAGATGGGATATCCAAAGCTTGAAAGAGGGGGCCTGATACTGGCATTGATATTAAAAGTTGAAACATAAACACGTAAATTAGACGCCATGTTGGAGAAAGGTGTGAAATTAAAAATCTAAAGAAACCGTGAGAACTGAAAGTTAACAATTTGAACCCGAGAGGCCCTTTTTCGGGACAAGAACATGACACGTCATAAGTTCGTTAAATAGGATAGCTGCTAAGTGAAAGTGAATGTGTGGGGTAGACCAATTAATATTTTCAACGTGCAGCCCCAAGGCTGCACGTTGGAAATATTAATGGGTCTACCCCCCAAATACTGAATATAGACTCTTCTAATTGCTGCCATTGAACTGACATGGAAGATACCACCCGAATTCAAAGGGTTAAGGACTATAAGTTCAATGATGAACTCTACAGCGTGTCTAAGAAAAAAAAAAAGAAAATAAAAAGAGAAAAAGAAAACGGGCTAACGATCGCTATAGGTCATTTGAACTTCGTTGAATGAGTTAACCTTTGGGAATAGTGGTTGTCGTCTGCATTTTGATACCTGAAGGACTAACAAAATCGATCAGACAATAAAATTTGCATTCAACGACCAGTTGTTTGCATGTCTGAGAAAAAACTATGTGTCGTTTTCAGAAGACATTTTACATCCTTGGCCCATGGGTCTTTGTGATTACTTTGAAGAAATGATGATGACAATGATTAGGTTTTTTTGTGCATGCGTATTATGGGGTTGTTAGTAATTTGCGATGTTACTATTTGGACTCATTTCCTTGTTACATGGAACTGCAGGTCAAAACAACTATGAACATTTGCCGTCTCATCCATAGATCTTCTCCAGTACATAAGAAGTACATTGAGAGTTTGTTTTCTATTTTTTAACAGACAGTCCCATGGGAACTGTTTCAGCATTTAGCAGAAAACAGCACAGTCGTATAGTGGGCCGGCACAAATAATAGCGGCCCGATACGGGGCGGCACCCGGGTATGCGGTCCGTTTTTCCCACTGGACCAGTAAAGGACGGCCCACTGCATTTACTGATTTATCGTTGTTTTTAAAGATATAGGGCATTTTGATGCCTTCCGTGTATGTGTTCGATGTAAAGAGGGTGACTGAAGGTTTTCAGTGGATTTATTTATTGGTGTTTAAGGACACATATTCTGCACCGTGACTAATAATCGTGACCGATGTTGGCCATTGTAGAGGACTCTCACCCCAGGCATTGTTAACCGGGCTCTATTTTACCAGTAAAACAGAATTTGTTTAGCACAGTAAACCAGCACTGCTTCACTTCTTGAGTTACCATGGGGATTTTTAGTGGACATCTGACATATTTAATAAACTGCCAGTAAAATGAAGAATTCTACAAGTCATTAAATGGCTTTGTAAAAAATAAATTTTAAATCTTCTCGTGCTGATATTGAACGCATCGAGGCGTCATTGCAGATGTCCCCTTGTTATGGTCAAGGAACGAGATATTCTATCAATTATGCCTTCATTGTAATGAGTATGTGGGATGACTTGGATCTTAGACTGCGAGGGAGGCGTGTTCCCAGAATAATTACATTGTTAATGTCGTCATATGTTTTGGGTCCAAATACTCAATTCCCATTGGTCAGCTGGATGAAAACGTCATGACCAAATGTAATTCATTTTCCAATGAAATCATTTGGTCGAACTTTGACCCGCATTTACGGTAGAGCGCAGTTGACAGAATGTAATTCGGGCGGTGTTTGGGTGGGTTTTTAACTTTTAGCGCCTCTCGCAGTGATCAACTCCACTGCTGTTTCTTTGGTGACATTTCCCAACTGTGGCATAAAGCCCGTTACTAAAATACTCGTTTCCATTTCTAAAGTTGTGAAAATTAAAGCTTATTTGCCTTTGGGATATCATTTAGACGGAACCGGCGCTCAACTCAGAGTTGTGCGCTTTGTCTTTTGTGTGAGGGTGGTTTTTCGCCTCGTTCGTTCGTACACGTTTTTTTTCGTCCTTCTGCTTTGTTGTTTGGTAAAAAGTAGTTTAAACAGTTACAGAATGTAATTATAAGAATTGAATGCAATTTTTATAATCTTTATTGGAGTATGAACGTGTGGGAATGGGTACAAATTATGTATGAATCCCGATTTATTGGCGTATGAACGGGATTCATACATAATTTGTACCCATTCCCACACGTTCATACTCCAATAATGATTATAAAAATTGCATTCAATTCTTAAACCAATCATCTAGTTATCACTGTTATGGTAACTACGATATCCAAACCGTAAACAAAAATCGAAAAGAGTTTATCCAAACCGTATTAACTACTTTATCGAAACCGGTACGTTAAAAAGTGAAGGTGGTCTCCTTGCTAGGCCATTTTCGGGTATTTTGAGGAACTTTTTGAATTGTATGTTTACACAAAGATGTTATAAACGTGATGAAGATATTAACTGCTCTTTTTTCAGACAATATATTCTGTTTATATTCTGTTTATACAGACATCAAGCAGCAACTTTCAGGGATAGGCTTACTGAGTAGAATTGAACCACAAAACAGTATTAAACATAGTCAGTGTTTAATTTCTTTGAATAATTATATATATATATCTATGCGGAAATTACCTATTTGAACATCTCTCTCTTTATGTTTTCTCTTAGTATGACAAAATGGTTGAATAAACATGAAAAATCTCAGATTTAGTTTCTGTGAAATTCGTCATTCGGAAGCGCCATATTGGATACATCCAAAACAAACGTCTACCGCCGTAGTTACGATACAGTGGTTATTTCAAAGGTTAAAGTGGAAGGTAAACTCCAAAAATGTCCTTTGTGTTTCGAACTAGCGATAATCTGTCACATTACAATATCATTGGACCACCCGACCGGTTCAGCTCGTTTGTGTATCGGTACAGCTTTGGTGTCCGGTCCGGACCACGGGTCTGTATCGGACCGGTATTTTACGGTTCGATCCGCAGCACTACTACAGTCGAACCAGACGTACAAAGCCCAAAAGCGCACGATGGGCCCCAGAAAACTCAATGGGAAAAGTGGCCAAATCCCTTCCTATACAGAGGCCTTAACTGGTGTATGGCTCGAACTCCATCTGTGGACGTTATTAAAAGTGAAGATGGCATGTCTGACTTTCCGTACTTTTAGCATCTGCTTCAAACTCAGCAAGAAGCAAGAGATATTTTGTTGATAAAAATTTGGTTTGTTGTAATTTATTGGAGAGTATCTGTAGATTATTCTCAATATATTTGAACAAAACAACTATTCATGGACATATTTGACACCAAACATAATTTAGAAGGACAATTCAAGCGCCTGAATTTTGGATATATATTATCATATCAGGCCCCTTTCTTAAAATCTTGCCTTTGCCCATGGGTCCCTCAAATTGACGGCAGCGTCGCGAAAACGACCGATTGGGGTGGGAAGGAGTGTTAATCTGATTTGTTGTGACTGTATTGACTCAAGTCTCGACTGATAAAATATTCCAACCTAGCATCAAGGCATGGACTGATAAAATATTCCACCCCCATCATCAAGGCATGGACTGATAAAATATTCCACCCCCATTATCAAGGCATGGACTGATAAAATATTCCAACCCCACCATCAAGGCATGGACTGATAAAATATTCCAACCCCATCATCAAGGCATGGACTGATAAAACATTCCAACCCCATCATCAAGGCATGGACTGATAAAATATTCCAACCCCATCATCATCAAGGCATGGACTGATAAAATATTCCCACCCCATCATCAAGGCATGGACTGATAAAATATTCCAACACCATCATTAAGGCATGGACTGATAAAATATTCCAACCCCATCATCAAGGCATGGACTAATAAAATATTCCAACCCCATCATCAAGGCATGGACTGATAAAATATTCCAACCCCATCATCAAGGTATGGACTGATAAAATATTCCAACTCCATCATCAAGGCATGGGCTGATAAAATATTCCAACCCCATCATCAAGGCATGGACTGACAAAATATTCCCACCCCATCATCAAGGCATGGACTGATAAAATATTCCAACTCCATCATCAAGGCATGGGCTGATAAAATATTCCAACCCCATCATCAAGGCGTGGACTGATAAAATATTCCAACTCCATCATCAAGGCATGGACTGATAAAATATTCCAACCCCATCATCAAGGCATGGACTGATAAAATATTCCAACCCCATCATCAAGGCATGGACTGATAAAATATTCCAACTCCATCATCAAGGCATGGACTGATAAAATATTCCAACCCCATCATCAAGGCATGGACTGATAAAATATTCCAACCCCATCATCAAGGCATGGACTGATAAAATATTCCAACTCCATCATCAAGGCATGGACTGATAAAATATTCCAACCCCATCATCAAGGCATGGACTGATAAAATATTCCAACTCCATCATCAAGGCGTGGACTGATAAAATATTCCAACTCCATCGTCAAGGCATGAACTGATAAAATATTCCAACCCCATCATCAAGGCATGGGCTGATAAAATATTCCAACCCCATCGTCAAGGCATGGACTGATAAAATATTCCAACCCATCATCAAGGCATGGACTGATAAAATATTCCAACCCCATCGTCAAGGCATGGACTGACAAAATATTCCAACCCATCATCAAGGCATGGACTGATAAAATATTCCAACTCCATCATCAAGGCATGCCTTCGTCGAAGTGCAATGTACAAAGTACATAATTACTACCAAGAGCGAATCGATAGTTAACCCTTTATCCAACATAACGGTCAAATCCAGTCAACGTTATTTACAAAAATCAGCATTTCAATTTTCATTATTTTTTCATTTTTTTTTATCTCAAAAACATAGCTTAAGACCCCTAATTGGAACGAGCTCGTTCCAATGAGGGGTCATAAGCTATGTTTTTGAAGCAAAAAATGAAAAAAATAGTTATTAAACATTTTGTTTGCAAGTGTCGTCTGCTTTTCGTGTTAGGTAAAGGGTTAAGACTCCAATCTAATCGAAAATATCCCGTCTTGACACCCCCCCCCCCCCTCTTCCCTAAGCGAATAGGTAACTAATGTACGTACCCTGGTGTATCATACATTTTATATTCTCTTGATATCAATCCCTGTCGCTTTTGTTTCTCATTTCGTTCCTTTTCTCGTCTTCCTTCAGTCAAAAGGTATACATATGTAAGCACCCAAAACTTTAGATCGGGCCCTGAACTTACTCCAATTACCCCCAATGGGTGAGCCACCACTGGCGTCAGCTTATACAAAAAGAGCACAGCACTTTGGCAATATATTCAGTGTTTCTATGCGCCATACTAATCAATGATTGAACCATTTATATACATTTCATCCTTATGTGGGTAAAATATTCATACACGTATCACCAGTGGCATGGGACAACCGGCGAAACAGATAACTCCGACATCTCTAGGGAAATATATGTTCTTTTGATGATGTCTTAATTTATACCACCGACATCAAACATTCGTTTGATTAACGATTTAAATTAATTTGCAAGTCAAACAGCTTGTGACCAACATAACAATTTCCCATGGAAATTAATTCTGAAATCTATTAACGTCAGGGACAAAACATGCGTCTCCCATGTGTTCAATAGTACACTTTCAACAGAACTTTTCATATAAGAGACAAATATTTTCTCCAAAAATTGACTACATGATCAAAGCACCATGACAGTGTATCTTGCCGGTTTCTTTATTCAGACAGGGTCTCCTTTGAAGTAATCTCACACGCATGTGTGACAAGGGAAAGAATGGTAACGTCGAGCCTTTTTACATCAGTTTATGGCAACCAACGACGTCTGATCAAAACAGAACTGCCCAACCTCTAGGTTTCGTTTCTTCCTCACGTGATCGCGAGACAGTGCTCCGGTAAAGTTAAAATAACTGAGAAAGGGGGAGCGCGGTGTCTCAGTAGGTAGAGGTGCAGGCTGCAAGCCGAGAGGTCATCGGTTCAAATCCCACCTGCGGCAACCGCGTTGTGTCCTTGGGCAAGACACTTCATCTCCGTTGCCCGCGTGGGGGCACGATGACGCCGTGTACTAAGGCGTACTGCACGTCGATGGTACGCATGTCTTCAACCAATCTAACCCTGCCTGTGCTGCAGTGTGGAGTTACGATGTTGGGGAGCTGGCAGCTGCTCGTCGTTGCTCGGTGGTTCTCTCCGGGTACTCCGGCTTCCTCCACCCGTAAAACTGTCACGGTCATGATTAGCCATTGTGCATAAATATGTGACCTTAAAAATATAAATAAATAAATAACTGAGAAAGGGGACGAGTTGGACTTGTTTGTACAAAACCTTCCCACCAGCAAGGTATGTATGCAAGTAGGTGCCCACAGGTATGTAGTACTGAAGGTTTAGAGGATCGTTGGGATCATCAGGGCGGGTGGATGGGGAAATTATAGACTACTTTCTAGCCCCCCCCCCCCCCCTCCAAAAAAAAAAAAAAAACAAAAAAAACAAAACAAACAAAACAAACAAACAAAACCTAAAACAACGACAAAGACAACAACAAACAATGTCTTTGGGTGCATCAGGATACACTATGTTTACAGGTACCTCACATTGCTAACCCAGAGAGCGGTGATATTTCTCTCCTATCAAGAAAATCATAAACAGAATATAACAAAGCAGACGAACCCAAACTTTCAATCCTCGTCTACTACTGACTGCTGCGCATTGTCTCTACAATGTCTCGTACCTCTACACAACCCACACATCGTTATACATTCTATGCCGACCTTTTTGCAACTGCATTGTGCCGACGTATACAGCCAGTTTTGCAGTTACAATTAACAATTGTCAGAAGACTTTCGTGTGCTGGGAGTTTGTTTGTTTTCAAAGGATGCAGAACATTGTCCTTCAAAGACCGTCCCCAGTTTGGGGCTTTAAAAATGTTAAAACACGGAATCCAACTTTACGGAGTCGGATAGGAATCCCACTCACGGAATCCCTAATATAGCCCGTTTATAGACATTTTACATTGAACGTTGTATAAAATGGTACATATTTTGGGGGGGGGGGGGGGGGGGGGGAATTGAAGCAATCTGATTGAACGTTTTGAAGGCTTGGGCGAAAGTATATCTAGGAAGTAGTGTTACAAGGCAATATTAATGGATGATAGTATAGCCAATAGTACTGGTACAAGGCTGCAATGGCATAAGATTGCTGTAGAAGCTAATGATAGGACAGATAGACCATAGACAAGTAGTGGCCTTGAAGCTTTGGAGATAAGATGGAAGCCGTTGGTAAGACTATCTGTATAGGAGCCATATAGGAGCTGTATAGGAGCTGGGTCTTAGGTATCCTTAAATACCGAAATGAGGTTAAGAGGGATAGTGCATTAAACCTCATTGAGGGATTTGTCATGGCCCCCATAGCCTCAAACGAAATGAGGCTAAGATGAATAGTAAATTAGACCTCATTGAGGGCTTTTCTCATAGCCCCCATGGCCTCATACGACTGAAAAGGGGTGCCAAAGGCCAGCCGTTTTCCAAAAAGGGGTGCTGAAATTGCGGTTCCACGGGATATGGCTGTTAAATACCGAGATGAGGCTAAGAGGGATAGTAAATTAGACTTCATTGAGGGATGTTTTCATGGCCCCCATGGCCTCAAACGAAATGAGGCTAAGAGGGATAGTAAATTAGACCCCTTTGAGGGATTTTCTCATGGCACTCATGACCTCATACGACAAAAAAGGGATTCTCCAGAAGGTATCCTCGATAGGTATCCTCAAATAATACAATATTAGGTCATAGGTATCCTCAAATATCGAAATGAGGCTAAGAGAGATAGTAAATTAGACCTCATTGAGGGATTTTCTCATGGCCATCATGGCCTCATACGACAAAAAAAGGGATTCTCCAGAAGGTATCCTCGATAGGTATCCTCAAATATACAATACCAGGTCATAGGCATCCTCAAATACCGAAATGAGGCTAAGAGGGATAGTAAATTTGATCTCATTGAGGGATTTTCTCATGGCCCTCATGGTCTCATATGGATCCTCGATAGGTATCCTCAAATAATAGAATACCAGGTCATGGGTATCCTCAAATACCGAAATGAGGCTAAGAGTCGTATTGCGAGTCACTCGTTTGCGTAAAATACTCTATGGCTTATTTGCTCGATGAGATTCGAGTCGTTCGAGCAATGGCTTTTCAGTAACTACTCGATAGATTCTTGGTTTTAGGAATAATATAGGCTTTCATAGAGGTTTGTCTATCAGTTGGCTATAATCCAAAGGGTCCACCTCGGTACTATAACACTACGTGCTACTATTAAAATCCATGGTAAAAAGGATTCTGGGAAGAATCCGTAGTGAATAAAGTCAATTTCGGTAGTTTGGGGTGGATTTTGGTGATTTGGAGGGATTGTCGGGTCTATTTGGGTAATTCTTCGAATCGAGAAATTACTCCTGTACAAAGGAGCATACCCTACAAACATACCCCTGTCTTGTCGTAGGCTTTTTGGTAACATAGCAACCATGTGCTACGATAGGAGCCAAGATGGAGGCCTCCAATATACAAAATGGACGACGGAAACACGTATCACCCTAACCACACGCGCTGCGCATGCGCACTAACACCACGTATCACTATGGGGATAGCGCCACAAGGTGGCCGCTCACGTGGGTTGCCATGACAACACAATATGGCGCCACTTGTTCACGTGACATGACGTCATTTCAGGGGTCATCCGCGGGGTCATCTTGATAGGGGTCGAAACGTGTGAGCTATACTACTGTCATTCATTTGGATGACTAGATTCTTCTTACCCTTTGATACTTTTGTACGTCTTATGACGCACGGAATTAAACATTTCGTTGATATTTTGTGGTTATTCGTTTTATTATTTGTCGATTTTTTAAAGTTTTAACCTCAATTCCTATTTTCTCATGAATAGTGCTCAGTGACAACCGTTGAACCAAATGTTAACGCAGCTTAAAATACTAATATAATCCTGCAGTCGAGACTTCTTAACTGGTTGAGTGCTAGCAGCCACTTTCAGGGCTTTCAACAAATGAGGATACCGGCAAAAGCCAACACTTTCCTTGCTTATATTTCATATTCAAACACAAATAATATTTTGTTTATACAAATTTGTTTTATTACAAATTATTGGAGAGTGCCTACAGGCACTCTTCAATAATTTGTAATAAAACAAGTTTTGAATAACAAATTCAGACCACCCAAAATAATCTAGCCCTCAACCAGTTAATCACTGATGTGAAAAATATCTTGTTATTTGTACTTTCCGATGTCTGACGTCGCATTTTGAAAAAGCGTTGAAGAAACTGAATTCCCAGAGACGTTTGAACGTCAGGATGATTAAAGTCTCAAAGGCTGAAAGTGTAATCATTGGCGTCCATTTTAAATACCATTCTTTCACCAATATCATGTTCTTTATTGACATTATTGATATTGGAAACGACACCCGCCTGTTTTTTCCTCGGCCCGCATACACGCGCGAAGGAGTTTCTCTCCTGCAAATGCCTCAATACAGTTACCGTATTGTGCTCATCTCTGGATTTTCTTGCCTTTCCACGATCTTTGTGCTGCTCACTTTTGTTACATGGACACCCATATTATTCAGCATAGCTTCATTAATTTCAGAACAAGCAGGCCTGGAGAGGACAAAAGTAGCTCGTTCATATTCCGGCATCCCACTACCTCTGGTGAGACCCCCAACAAGACTTCTCAATAATTTCTACTCTATCACCAGAGTAGTATGTCTCGCACGTTTGGATCTTGTTTGCCGGACTCTGGTGCCGGATCACGGAAGTGACGCCATATCACGTGACCTAGTGGCGCCAGGTTGTGTTGTCATGGTAACCCGCGTGAGCGGCCATGTTTTGACGTCATCCCCATAGTGATACGTGCTGTGAGTGCGCATGTGCAGCGCGTGTTGTTAGGGTGATACGTGTTTCCGTCGTCCATTTTGTATACTGGAGGCCGCCATCTTGGTTTCTATGGTAGCACGTGGTTGTTATGTGACCCAATGGCTTCTAACAAGACAGGGGTATATTCGGAGGGTGTGTTCCTTTGTAGAAGAGTATCACGAATTACACAAACAACCCGACACGTTTTACTATTTCGAATTCTTTCAGAATTCTCTGCTTCTATCTATATATGCAATAGTTTTCGTCTACCTGACCATGTTCCTTTGTTCTGGGGTATACTCCAGTACAGTAGAAGAGCCTATCAGTTGGAACAGCTTTACTTATTATTACTATATTTAGCTTTTCTGGTCTATTCTTGTTAGTTCTGACCCTATTCCTGTGTACTCTTGTTGTTGCATTTATCGAGATCCTTTATATAGATTATAACCCATCAATCAGATCGCTTGATTTCCCATTATCTGTAAGCAGAGTTATCTCCCCTTGTAACAATGAAGTCCTGTCCGAGTCTCATCACCTCTATATCCAATGGCCACGTCCCATGGAATCCCATTTTTGGGAAACACCCGTGGGTATGGAATTCCTGTTTAGTCGTATGAGGCCATGAGGGCTATGTAAAAGCCCTCAATGAGGCCTAATTTACTATCCCTCATAGCCTCATTGAATTTTGAGGTCATGAGGGCCATGAAAAATCCCTCAATGAGGTATAATTTACTACGACTCTCAGCCTCATTTCAGTATTTGAAGATACCTATGGCCTGGAATTGTATTATTTGAGGATACCTATTGATTATACCTTCTGGAGAATCCTTTTTTGTCGTATGAGGCCATGAGGGCTATGTAAAAGCCCTCAATGAGACCTAATTTACTATCCCTCATAGCCTCATTTTCTTTTGAGGCCACGAGGGCCATGAAAAATCCCCCAATGCGGTATAATTTACTACGACTCTTAGCCTCATTTCAATATTTGAGGATACCTATGGCCTGGTATTGTTCTTATTTGAAGATACCTATCGATTATACCTTCTGGAGAATCCCTTTTTTTGTCGTATAAGGTCACGAGGGCTATTTAAAAGCCCTCAATGAGGCCTAATTTACTATCCCCATAGGGTCATTGAATTTTGAGGTCATGAGGGCCATGAAAAATCCCTCAATGAGATATAATTTACTACGACTCTTAGCCTCATTTCAATATTTGAGGATACCTATGGCCTGGTATTGTATTATTTGAGGATACCTATCGATTATACCTTCTGGAGAATCTCTGATTCTGGAAATATTGAAAATGAGGCTAAGAGTCGTAGTAAATTATACCTGATTGAGAGATTTGTCATGGCCCTCATGACTTCAAAATCAATGAGGCTATGAGGGATAGTAAATTATGCCTCATTGAGGGCTTTTATATAGCCCTCATGGCCTTATACGACAAAAAAGGGATTCTCCAGAAGTTATAATCGATACGTATCCTCAAATAATACAATACCAGGCCATAGGTGTCCTCAAATATTGAAATGAGGCGAAGAGTCGTAGTAAATTATACCTCATTGAGAGATTTTTCATGGCCCTCATAACCTCACAATTCAATGAGGCTATGAGGGATGGTAAATTAGGCCTCATTGAGGGCTTTTACATAGCCCTCATGGCCTCATACTCATACGACTAAACAGGGATTCCATAGCCACTGATGTTTCCCAAAAATGGGATTCCATGGGACGTGGTCATTGGATATAGAGGTGATGACACTCGGATAGGACTTCATTGTTAGAAGGGGAGATAACTCTGCATACAGATTATGGGAAATCAAGCAATCTGATTGGTTGGTTATAATCTATATAAAGGATTCGATAAATGAAACAAAAAGAGTACACGGAATAGGGTCAAACGTGCGAGACATACTACTCACCAGCTCCGTCAAAAGCCCACCCCAGTACAGTTCATCATTGTGTCATCACGTGATAGACAGACATGAACATTTGGAATACCTCAGGACTTGTTTTATCAAGATCTTGCATGGTGGAGAGATAGAAGCTAGCAGGCTTTGCATGTAGATTGTGACCAGCCGCTGCGAACAATGGTAACATATTTCTCAACACTCGGAGGTGGAGTTGCGAGCCACCAGTTCGTTAAGCCCTGCTAAACGATCGTAAGAGCTGTGTCATTTCGGAATACTGAAGCTATAATTTTGCTGTCCTTTATTCTAGTAAATGTGTTTCGTTAATATCTTCTTTGTTTCGGTTAGTTGTTTGTCTGTCAAGAGTTCGGTGACTGTTGTATCACCCCTAAACAGAGAATATATACCATTAAAACAGTCATTTGTCTGTGTGGAGGTACGTGCGAGGTACAATTCAGTATGAATGGTGGGGAATTTTGCCAATCCTCCTAGAAATGCAAAACACTGATAGAATATTTAGCGGAATTCGACTGAAAATGTATTTTTCCATTTCAGAGCCTCGTTTTGGCGGTCACTTGGGATATTATATTGTCGAATTGGATACCATATGATGGAGTGTCGCCTGTAGATCACGATACATGTATAAATAAGTCACATATTGTCATACTATATTGTCAAATGAGGGAGTTAAAATGAGTAATGCATTTTTGTTCGTTTTGGCGGCCATCTTGGACGCCATATTGGATTTCTCTGGAACGCGCATGACTTCGAGCTCTGATTTTTTTCTGTAGTTGAGGGATGTTCATAGAATCCGAAAATGTTCAAACCAATTCTGTACAAATTTTTTCTAGGTCTATCAGACTTTGACTGGACTATATCGTTACCACGTAGACGTTGATTTCTGATGTTATATTTCCGTAATGAGCTATTTGATGGTGATTATGCTATAAATATACGAAACCGCACATACGTTTTAATGGGATAAAAGTTATCGCACGAGATTGCTTAGGCCCAGGATATCACGACAGCCTTCGGCTCACGTAATATCCTGGGCCAAAGCAATCTCGTGCGATAATTCTTTGCTTGAGCAATCTCCTGAAGGCTCGAGTGATATTCTGGGCCAAAGCAATCGAGTGCGATAATTCCTAACCCATTCAAACGTATGTGCCGTTCTATATTTATCACACACCTCCCATGAAACAACCAGTCTACACGAAAATTGAAATAAAACCACTTTTCAACTGGGTAATTGTTGTGTTTCCTTCGTTGCCAACGCGACATCACTGTTAGGTTGCGGGGTACCAACCCTAATTAGCTTTTTAATTTTTACGGCATTCAATTAGTCGAAACCAATTGTCGCCGTCCAGTGTCACGGCCATGATGATCGAACTTCAAATATTGTCTAAACTGCAGGGAATAACACAAGAAACACTTTTTAAATAGCTAATAAATTTACCACACTCCATCATTATATGACCAGTTGTGGAAAGTATTTGTCAAGGAACAAGCAGTCAGAAAGTTATTTTTAATTTGGAGATTTTTGACTCGAATCTGATTTATTTATTTATTTATTGGTGTTTAAGGTCACATACTACATACATGGCTAATCGTGACCGTGACAGTTTTACGGGTGGAGGAAGCCGGAGTACCCGGAGAGAACCACCGAGCAACTGTCAGCTCCCCAACATTGTAACTCTGAACTCTGCACCGCAGCACAGGCAGGGTTAGATTGGTTGAAGACATGCGCACCATCGACGTGCAGTACGCCTCAGTACACAGCGTCATCGTGCCCCTATGTAGGCAATCGGGGTGAAGTGTCTTGCCCAAGGACACAACGCGGTTGCCGCAGGTGGGATTCGAACCGAGGACCTCTCGGCTTGCAGCCTGCACCTCTACCAACTGAGCCACCGCGCCCCCTCGAATCTGATTGTTTAAATATCCCGGGTAAACAAATCTAACTGAGGAATTTGGAATTTCTTATCTCGACTCCTGTGCATTCGACCAATGGTGACGTGATTTATTTCTTTCCTTCTCTGTTTACGCTGAAAACGAAATCGAACGTGTTTTGTATCACCACATGTGCGATACAACTTTATTTTTATCGTAGACACTGCTATTGTGTTCAGGAGGTCACAAGTTACATTTTTTTTGCCAGTAATTACTGGCATTGTTTCATCATTGACCGTTCCAGCACCATACTTGTCGAGAGAACATTTTTCCATCAAATACATTAGTGACAGATATGTGTAATTAGCGCCATAAAAATACTGCATATTTCCATTTGTCAATAGACCATTGTTACTGCAAACAATTACTTTTGGCCATCTGAAAGATAGCATGAATGTAATGACAGTTTATATTAACACCACTTCGAGAAAAATAGGGGGTGCTTAATTAAGTTCCAGGTGTATATAAAATAGAGCCCGGCATTTCTTTGAAGAATTCCCAGTCATTCTTATAAATAATGCACACTTACTGTTCGTGGTGGTTTTTCTTTCGCGTAACAGCGAAGGTGGCAAACTGAAGGAGTTTTAAACATAGTTGTGAATTCCCGTAACCATCGATTGTTCTGTCTTTCGGGGTTGTTAAGGTACTACAGTTAAAACTAGAAGTCCTGTCATGAAATGCACACAAATAGCACGTTGATATGCGCGTTAATGTATGCGTTAGGGCCCAAGTAAAGCTATCAAATTCTGTACATATGGCCTGTGCACAAGCAATGTTTCAGCCAATGGACCTCCGGGTAATCCGGAGGTCCATTGGCAGAAACATTACATGTGTTTGCTATGAGTAACCAAGAGAACCTGTCGTGCTTTGGGCGCAATTCCAATGCGCAATTAAGCCTAGATAAGCGCACTATTCGTGGCAGGACTTCTAGTTTTAACTGTATATAAGTAAAGGAAATTTGTTTACTTTGAAATTCCCACCTCTGGTATTCCATAAATTCAAATTAAATACACACAAATTATACATCAAAATGAAGGTTGTGATGAAAAGAACACGAAAAATATATGCAATCAACAGACTTGTCAGCCGGCTCCAATGGTTCCGGGAAGTCTGCTACCGTATTCGTACCAGAACCGAGACCGGTAATAAAATAATATTTCAGAAGAACATCTCGCGGCCAAATGTTCTTCGAATATCCAAAAACCAACACTAGGCAGATTGTGGTCCCCAACCTGTTCCTTTGACAAATTAGTGTAAGCACGCATCATGGTTGTAGTGAGGGCTTCCCCGATTTTTTGTCATAAAATGGAATCCCCCCTTCCTACGTTTATTGGGTGAGTTCATGGCAAAAATCGAGCAGTGTTCGAAAACTGTGTTCAAAGGATCGGGTGGACGCAATCGATAATCGTTGATGGAGGTATATGTCATGCGTGATGGTTAACCGTATCGTCCAAAACCGTTTTGACGCATGCGGTGACCGGATGCGTTGAACGGATGCAATAAACCGTAGTATGTGTCTCTAGCTCAATAGACTAGGTGTTCGCGTGACGTAACTTGAATACCTCTGGTCCTCTGAGTATAACTTGATCCGCGCGTTTCATTGAGTGAACAAAGAACAAGATGTAAGTCAGATACCGACCTCGCTACGCGGCTCGGTGTCACCGTGCTGAGCAGGTTGTTTAAGTAACCATTACATACAAACGGAGAATCCAAGGGTAACAAACAGTATTTTCGTGTGTCGACCTCGACTTAAATATGCATTTCTAATCTAATTGTTTTTTGAATATCGAATATTTGCAGGACCCTAGATCATACATACACAGAACGACACGCGCGCGTGGATGGGTTAATCAATACGGCACGAGGGCCAGCGTGGAAGGATAGAACGAGAGGCCTCAAGCGTGTGATTCTATGTTTATTACACTCCTTCACGTCTATAAAAACAATTATTAGAAGGAACTCAGCAATTCATTTGACAACTATGAGCAAAAAGAACACATTTTATCGCCAACCAAATTTGCGACGGGAACCTGTGTTACTATTTTCGTCCTCTGAGTTCGAATGTGTTCTATGTGCCTACTGACACATAGAACACATTGAAACTCAGGGGGCGATTTTCATCTATCGCTAGCGATTCAAATTGTAATTGCGTTGCACGATTTGCACAAAATTCCAGTGAAATTTCGCTTCTATTTAAAAATAGTCTGCCAACGATTTCCGTTCAGAACATATGTGCGGAACAGATTTTCATTTCCCCCATGGTTTAGTGTTGCTGTAGATGGGGATTACATAGAACTGCCGTAATAATCCATAGCATGACACGATTGAACATTCATCAGTTGAATGAAAAAATGTAAACAGTCAGCGTCTGAAATGATGCGTACATCGATGCTACAACTTTGCTAACATTTTTAAATTTCAGAGTAGTTTGTAATGTGGTTTTCACCCCCACATTTGGATGATCTCATGGCTGATCTCATGTGACGTCATAGTCACGTGACCCAGTGGCGCCACGTTGTGTTGTCATGGTAACCCGCGTGAGCGGCCATGTTGTGACGTCATACTCATTGTGATACGTGGTGTTAGTGCGCATGCGCAGCGCGTGTTGTAGGGGGATACGTGTTTCCGTCGTCCATCTTGGTTTCGATGGTAGCACGTGGTTGTTATGTGACCTAAAACCTTCTTATAGGATAGGGGTATGTTCGGAGGGTGTGTTCGATTGAATTGGAGTATCACGAATTACCACAAACAACCCGACAATCCCTCCAAATCACCAAAATCCACCCCAAATTACCGAAATTGTCTTTATTTACAACGGATTTCCCATTTTATCGGCTTAGCACGTAGGGCTATAGTACCGAGAAGGCACCCGGGGTGAGTTCGATTGAATCGGAGTATACTCCAGTAGAGTAGAAGAGCCTATCAGCTAGAACAGTCTTGCTTATTATTACTATATTTAGCTGTTCTGGTCTCGTCTTGTTAGTTCTGATCCTATTCGAGTACTCTTGTTGTTTCATTTATCTAGATCACCCAATCAGTTCACTTTACTGGAGCTAACTACCAATCATGTTGCTTGATTTTCCATAATATGTATGCAGAGTTACCTCCCTTGTCTTTAACAACAGCATTTGTCGTTCCTAAAGCTAATAAGCAATCGACCAGTTACCGATAAACCATTGCTCGAACGACTCAATTGCTCGTTCGAGTGACTCGCACATACGACTCTTAGCCTCATTTCAGTATTTGAGGATACCTATGGCCTGGTATTGTATTATTTGAGGATACCTATCGAAGATACTTTCTGGAGAATCCCTTTTTTGTCATATGAGGCCATGCGGGCTATGTGAAAAGCCCTCAATGAGGGCCTCATTTACTATCCCTCATAGCCTCATATTACTTTTCAGATTTTTTGGGAAATTCACGTACCCTTAGTGTTAAATTTACTGACAATTTTAGAAATTAAGGAGAGCTAACTTTCCTGTAAATCTCTTACAATGAGGAAGTTGTCGGCCGTGAATTTTCGATTCGAACAACAACAACAATACAAAACAGACTATTGATTCTACCCCTACTTTTAATACTGCTGTTATGTAAACTTGCCAGACTATTGGAAATATCATCAAATTCAATTAGATGTCGCGATGTTATATGAGATCTAGAGACCACTTTAGTAAAGTGAATTTAAAGAATTTAAGTCTGACAAAGGATTATTGAGTAGATGTCACACATAAGGTATTACGTTACTCGTGCTAAATGTGTCTAGAGAGTACACAGACGTGTATGAGACAATGATATAAACATAATTGTACAGACTCGTATGAGTTTAGCAAGTAACGTGAATATTTGATCTTTCCACTCCTTCTTCGTAGGTAGTAAAAATGTACAAAATACAAAAAAATCGTATGTATAGATTGCGTTGGAGACGAGAATATTGAGAAATAAGCAAGGGCATCACGATTATCGAATGTAAACCCGATTTGTCATGACTATCATGGCTCAAGTTCCGACAAACAAAATATTTTTACTCCATCATCAAGGCACGCCTTCTTTGATGTAGCTGGAATATTAGTCAATAAAGATTATAATTAAAAACTTCTTGGAAAATTACTTGTGGATAAATAGAATAAATACACCTGGAATTTAATTGTCATCCAATTTGCAGCCATGGCTAGATTTGATGAAAATATTTTGAAAATAATAAATAATAAAGAACTGGTTCCATCTCAGGTACAAGATTAGAACCAGTTTTGGTTCTGAAGAGAACCTATATATTTTGCAGTGTAGTGAAGAGACCAAATGTGAATAGACAAACCAGTGAAAAGACAACCAGTGAATAGACAAAATAGACAAACCAGTGAATAGACAAACCAGAGAATAGACAGATCAGTGGATAGACAGATCAGTAAATAGACTATCCAACGAGAAGGATAATAAATAAACAGGTGAATAGACACTGGTGAATAAAATAAACCTGGGAGTTTACCAGGCAGTGAATAGACACACCAGCGAGAAATAAGACGAGTTAACCATAATAGGTCGACACGTGTCCTTAGATGAGCACCGTTGTTCAGTTGTAAGACTTAACCCCCACCCAACCCCGTCATATGATAGTGTGTTGCGGGGAGTGGAAGCTGCTCGTTCTCATATGTGTCACATGGTTTAATTTGAATAAAAAAAGAAAACTCAAGAGTTCTTCTATTTGTGTGTTTTCTGCATATTGTTGAATACCTCGGGCGGGCCATTGGTAAGAGGGACTGTTTTTAATAACTAATCCAAATTCTTAACACTGTTTGAAGAATGTTACAGATATGATTGAATAGATTCTGAAGCTAAAACTTTATTTTTACAATAGCTGACAACTTTCGTCATTGGAATTTATATTTCTTTATTTATTGGTGTTTAAGGTCACATACTTATGCACAATGACTAATCGTGACCGTGACAGTTTTACGGGTGGAGAAAGCTGGAGTATCCGGAGAGAACCACAGAGCATCGACGATCAACTGTCAGCTTCTCGACATTCTAACTCTGTTCAAGCTCCATCCACTCAAGCAGGGTTACAGCGGTTGAAGACATATGCACCATCGACGTGCTGTACGCCTTAGTACATGGCGTCATCGTGCCACCATGTAGGCAACCGGAATAAAGTGCCTTGCCCAAGGACACAACGCGGGTCGTCCCGGACGGGGATCGAACTCGGGACCTCTAGCATAGAAGTCCAACAGTCTACCACTGAGCCATCGCGCTCCCTTTTCATCATTGGAAGAGCATTACAGGAAAGTTAGCAGCTCCCCTTAATTTCCAAAAGTTGACAGTAAATTTAACATTAAGAGTATGAGAATGTCATATAAAAATGAAATTTAGAAATGTTAGCGACTTCATATCATCGATGTGCGCATCATTTCACAAACTTCAGGTATTTTCCTGTAGAGTAGTATAAAAATACTGAAGCAGGCTATTGACAATTTTTCCCCAATTAGTTTGAAGATTCGACTATCAATGTCGTGTTTAAACCCATTTAAAAATAAGAGAATGGCGCTTTCGCTTTTGATGTTAGTAGTAAGGGAAGGCACTGTGGCGAACTGATTTAACATTGAAAATTCGCATAGACATTTTTTTCGCCAGAGTGCCATCGGCCGATGGCACTCTGGCGAAAAAAATGTCTATGCGAATTTTCAGTGTTAAATCAGTTCACCATAGTACACACGACCGCGGATTTTTAAAAAATTCAAAACGCTATGGGAATTTTCAGTGTTAAATCAGGTCCCCATAGTACACACAATCGTGAATTTTCTCTGTCGAACAAATGTCTTTGGGAATTTCAGTGTTAAATCAGTTCACCATAGGGTCTTCCCTTACTACTGATGTTCTGTAACCTTTTTTCTGTTCATTATATCAACAGTGCACGCATCGTAAGATACAAAGATACAATACACGTACTATCCGTTCCATCAATACAAAAGCCTAGGGGGTAAAATTTGCTGTTTTTCTCAGACGAACAAAAACTTGTAAAATACAGAAGCTGACTTTTTACAATTTTTTCCCGATCAGTTTGAATGCTTGACTATTATTCTCTATAGAAACCCATTTAAAAATAATTCTGATGTTCTGTAACTTTTTTTCTGTTACTTATATCAACAGAGTGTGCATTGTGACATATAATACAGACACTGTCCTTTCCATTAATATAAAAAGTCTAGGATGCGAGATGAGCTAATGTTTTTCCATTTTCCAGGGAAGAATAAAAATTTGCAGTTTACAAAAATACATTCGCCGAACAAAGAATAGTAGGATCAAAATCAGATATATGGGCCTACCTAAAAAATTGCAAGAAAAGGTTTTATGGTGTTTTCTTGTCGTATTTTGTCCACAGAACAATATATAGAAAGTATGCTGAAGTTGGACCATCAAAAGAGGGTTAAATGTGACGTCAAAAAACAAGGCCGCCATTGTATCGAAATTCCCAATCTATACGTTTGTCTTTGGAAGCAAGTAGTTCTAAACTGCTTTAAAGGTGACAATAAATAAATAATTGCATTACCTTATACCCAGTTGATGGGTGTGACCAGGCATCATACTATGACATCTTTCCCTCTGTCATGACATCATAAATGAAACAGTAATGAAAGTGTCAATGACACTGCAGCTCAACTTGTCCAAGAAGGGACTGAACTAAATAGAATGCTCCAGCAATGATAAGTCACTCAATGAAGTTTCTGAGAAAATACCCCATCACACCAAAGCTAGTGTTGGATGTACTAATGGAATTGTTGACAATTTATATGCCAAATCCAAGGTGGCTGCTGGTGGCCTTATTTTTCAACATAGGCTCCGTATAAAATTTGAAAAAGATTGGGTGAGAGATGCGGCCTGCATCTAAAATGGCTGTTGGCAGCCATGTTTTTCAACGAAATTCAGCAAAATTTAATAGCGCCCATCTAGACATTGTCCTAAAGCCACATATGAAATTTGAAACTAACCGGGTGAGAGATACGCCCTGTAGGGTGTGCCAATGGAATTATTGACAATTTATGTGCCAAATCCAAGATGGCTGCTGTTTTTCAACGAAATTCAGAAACATTAGATAGCTACCATCTAGACATTAACTCTTACTTGACGTTGTCAAGTTGAGCTAAAAAAGCTAGTTTCTATAAGCTTGGGAATCTTTCATAAATTTGAATTATACCATGAAATCCCACAAAAGTACATCATGACGTCATTCATGACGTCATGACAACAGAGAATGGCGTCATAATATGACGTCTGGTCACACCCACCAATTGGTACTTATAAGGTAATGCATTTACTGATTTATTGTCACCTTTAAAGCAGTTTAGAAGTGCTTGATGTGAAAGACAAAGGTGTTTTTACAGGGAATTTTGCAACAATGACGGCCATGTTTGATGTCATATTTAAACCTCTTGTGATGGTCCAACTTTAGCCTACTTTTAATATGTTGTTCTCTGGACCCAATAGTACAGGAAAACGATAATAAACAATTTCTTGCATTTTTTAGGGTTACTCAACATAATGATCCTACTAGAACCAAAGTGGACACTTAGTGTTGGTTGGTTCTTAATGACGGATTATCTGTGAACTGGTTGCTTCTAATTAGCCTGCCATAAAAAGTTAAGTTTCCTTTTGTTACTTTTAATAAACGAAAACAACAGACAGCTCAGAGAGATGTCTGTTGTTTTTGTTTATTAAAAGTAACAAAAGGAAACGATGCTTCTATTTATTTATTTATTTATTTATTGGTATTTATGGTCAGAATGGCTAATCGTGACCACGACAGTTTTACGGGTGGAGGAAGCCTGAGTACCGGGAGAGAACCACTAAGCAACGGTGAGCAATTGTCAGCTCCCCAACATACTAACTCCACACAAGCGGGGTTAGCATTGGTTGAAGACAGGTGCACCATCAACGTGCAGTACGCCTTAGTACACAACGCTACCCTGCCCCTCCGTGGGCAATGGGGGTGAAGTGTCTTTCCCAAGGACACAATGCCGTTGCCGCAGGTGGGATTTGAACCGAAGACCTCTCGGCTTGCAGCCTGCACCTGTACCTACTGAGCCACCGCGCCGCCAAACGAGGCTTCATTTTCTGCTGAAGTCATGGATGTTTTCTCAACAATTACTGACTTTCTTCATTGGATCTTCCCCACTCATCTAATAATTTCAGGGGAGGTCAATTACTACAGAGTTCAACAATTTAACGAATCAAGTATGTCAACATCTTCCTGAAAGTTTTTCACCGTAGTTTCCCGGTGACGTTTATCATTTAATTTGTGTGTAATGTTAATACAAATGATTGCCCGCCTATCTGCCGTCGTGGGCCAGCCACAAGCCGGAAGCGGCGGGCGACTGCTGCCTTGTCCCAAGGTTAGAGGGGCAGCGCGTGCCCTTTTTCGCCAAAGGTGCACTAGTGGGGAAGCCTACTTTCCGAGAACTCTGTCAGAAAAACTGCCGAGTATTCGTTTCTAACATATTTCACGTGTGCCAATACCAATGGAGGGGGGGGGGGGGCTGGGAGTGAGGGGGGCGTGGGGGGGTCCGGTGTAATGACGGTTACTGGGCGATATTCATCAAACCAACAAGCTATATAGTCAGTGTGGGAGGGGGGGGGGGGGAGTTCTAAAGCTTTTGTACAATTTAAGATACGTTGACTGTCGGTCTCCACTGATACCCAGAGTCGAGTGCTCTTTTGATTCCCCTGCCCCTTGCGCTTGGATACTTCCGTCGCCCTTGGCTATGCATACCGGACATGGAGTCCACATATGGCACACGAGAGTAATTTGCTGAGGGGGTTCATATGACCACTTTTTGTCAGATGTGTAGAAGTGCATAGCTGGTGGTCGAATGGTTTCATGATCACAAGCGGAAAATATAACTACAGCGAATAAAAATATCAGTTGAATAAGTGTGAATATATACCAAGCGTTTACAATTATTGGAAATTTCTCACATGAACGCTACAATAAGTACGCTCTGTGTTTGTGCGCTTTCAATGTTTTAAATGTTAGAATGTTAATTGGAGAAATAATCACTGTTCTGATTGATTAATATAGCCCGTGACTGACAAATGTGGACCACCGGTAGAACTGAATTTAATACATGAAAGTTTATTTTCTAAATTAAATACATTTTACGAATAGATGGTTGTTTGAACTGCTGTGACAGGTGGGACTACACACTAAAAACTAAAGTGTTAAAGCTGACTGTATTATTATGACCATATGCATGTCCTGTAATTTATTTGTATCAGATTCTCGGTCGTGTTTACAATCGGATCGTAGACACGACCTCGAATCTGATACGAATTACATGATCTGCACATGGTCATGATAATGTATATTTATTATATGACTATCAATCTTCTCCCCGAAATACCACAATTGTTTGCCAAATCAAATCTCGGTTGTAGGAAAACCATGATCCACAGCCCCATCAGTATTGTTTAAAATCCGTATCAGTATGCTTTGAAACTTGGTCATCGGAAGGAACGGACTAATTACGCACACTAAAAACTAAAGTGTTAAAACTGACACTTTCAAGGTGTTAAACCCATTCTTACTCTTGGGGTTTGATTTTAACACTCAAAGTGCTATGCCTTAAGCACTCAGACATTACAATTGTCAGACATCTGAAACTTGAATGGATGGCACTTCCCACGTGTCTAGCATTGGTGGTTCTTCCAGAATGCGCTTGGTGGGTACATAATTAAAAGGACACAATGCAGATGACGCGGATCAGTCTCGAGAGTTCCAGCCTGATCCGCGTCATCTGCGTTGTTTCCTTTTAAGTGTCGCGACATTACACTTATCAAGTGGTATTATTGTAACACCTGTCAAGTTCTGGGATATCTACACTTGAACAAAGTGCTTGTTCAGCACATAGTAAGTGTTAAATACAGCACTTCAAGTGTAGTTTTTACCACTTTAGTTTTAAGCGTGTATCTGCAGATAATGGTGGAGGCGGTGGGGGAGATTGACATCTCTAATTTCGAGGGACTGTTTGTCCGACTCAAATTTCATAAGACTAGCAAATACCTGTGACAGTTTTATGACTCCATGGTGGTCTTTTGAAGAAGCCAAGCTCCGATGCTGAACAAACCAAGCTCCCATGCTTTTTAAGCACTTGTGAACCTGAAGTTGCTTCTGTTTGCCCGGACGTAACATAGCAGGGTCCCTGGAAAGGGGCGGTCCGGATAATAGTGAACAGGGAGAGCTTTAACTGGTAGAGTGCTGGAAGCCAATATATGGGCTTTACTCTAAAGAACAGGTACCGCAACTCAAAGGTTTCAAACAACATGGATGTGCTTCATATTATCTTTGAATCTTAATTATGTAGTCTGTATGGATTGTCCTTGTACAATTTATGGGAGAGTGCCTATAGGATCTTCAACTCATCCTCAGTTTATAGTGGTACTCCTTTCGAAATTTTCAACGATAATCTGGGGGCGATTTGATTTTCGTTTTCACAGGACCCCAATCCTGATAAAAAGTAGTAACGTAAATGACTCGAACAACAAGCATCGTTTCCTCTGTGCCTCCAGGTTCGCGAATTAACCCTTTACCTAACATGAAAAGCAGACGACACTTGCAAAAAAAAATTCTTGAATAACTAATTTTTTTCATTTTTTGTCTCAAAAACATAGGTTATGACCCCTCGTTGGAACGAGCTCGACGAGCTCGTTCCAACGAGGGGTCATAACCTATGTTTTTGAGACAAAAAAATGAAAATATTTTGAAAATTAATTGGCGATTTTTGAGAATAGCGCTGGCCGGTTTTGACCGTTACGTTGGGTAAAGGGTTAAGTTGTTCAGAAAATGCATTGTTTCAGTTTGGCAGAGCGTCCGCACCAAACAGTCCGTAATTATAAATATTTTCTATTATTCACTAATAGGATAAACAACAGCTCAAAATTCAAATGCCATATTATTTAGACACGTGGTGTTCGAAATGTGAACAGACTGCCAGGGTTCAAGATTCGTGTGAGAATACAACCGCGTAAACCCGAGACTACTTTCGAAATGTTATTGAATGATCGTGCTTTCCTACTTTTGAAGTATGAGTTTATAAATAATAATATAATAATATACCTATTTATATAGCACCAAGATTATAGTTCAGTGGATATAGAACCACATTCTAAAGCGCTATACATGTTACTGAGCTTATGCAAGCATACAAACAGAGCATATACAGTATTTTGCAATCCAGAACATCACTTACAGGTTTTTTGAAATAGATATGTTTTGAGATATTTCTTGAAAATGTTGACATTTGACAGTCTTTTTAGATGATCTGCTAAATTATTCCACAAGTGAGAATCAGCAAATGAGAACGACCTATCTCCAAATGTCTTACACCTATTTTTTGGAACATGTAGTAGCATTATACCATCAGACCTCAGGTTGTATTGACACACATTCGTGGTATTGATGAGTTGTTCTAAGTAGGCTGGTTACATGTTATTTTGAGCCTTGAAAACTAATAATAATGTTTTGAATATTATTCTGTACTTTATTGGCAGCCTGTGCAGATCCATCAAAAACAGCGATGACTTTGTGTTGAGATCGTGATACTCTACATGCCACTCGGGCTGATGAATTTAATACTTTCTGCAGGCGAGAGTGCTGGTATTGTTGAAGGTTGAACAGTAAGGCATCACAATAATCCAAATGTGAAGTTACAGGCATGAACTAGAGTTTTTGTGGAGTTTTTTGTTAGGAACTGTTTTATCTGTGTAATTTTGTATAGACCTGAAAGCCTTGCTGTACATATTTGTAACGTGTTTGTCCATAGTCATGTTTGAATCGAAGAAGGCACCAAAATTATGTACACTGGTGGTGGAATCTCCTTCCTTCACTGAGTTGATGTCAATTTTGGTGAGTTGCTGACGTAACCAATAATTAGGACTTCAGTCTTACCATCATTTATCATTAATTTGTTTGAAATCACCCAAGTGCGAATGTCCGAAATACATGATTCAATAATTTCTTGAGCTTTAGTTTGATTCTTGGTTGATTGTCGAAAAGAGAAGTAGACCTGTGTACCATCAGCATAACCATGAACGTTAGGCACTTGCGATTCGACGATGGCGAACATTTTTTGAAATATAGAATAGAAACAGAATAGGACCAGGGCAACTGCCCTGTGGGACTCCACATTCCAGATTGAAGTCTTTTGACAGGTTATCGTGTTTTGTTACACGCGGCTGTCTGTTCTTCAGGTACATGATGATAGCTCGATTTTTATTTCGATAGCCAGCACATTAATTCTCATTTTAATTGCTTCTCTTGAACTTGGCAGCTTCGATCTATCTTAATTTAATATTCTCTTTCAAATTATTTTAAGTTTGCTACACTTTGACATTTGTGACAGTTCACTTGTCAGAAAGAGAAGATACAGGGCCTACACGTGTGCTGCCAATTATTAGGAGATAATCGCTTCTAATGACCATATAATTAGATGACTAATCACCTTGGATGGCTAAACGAGCGTCTTTTGTTTGAACCATATAAGGCAAGATCGTTGTTTCAGACCAGATAAACGCTAATTGGCGTCACAGACTCCTATTGAGATTACTTTTCATTTAGTTTATCACTTTTATTTGCCTTCATTGATTTATTTACAGATGGCTTACTTGACAAATAGGTTTTTCGGGGTCCCTCATATACCTACCTTTGGCCTTTAGACCGAAGGAGAAAAATTATAAAAATTATATACACTTTTTAACCCACAAAATTTAAGCTATCGCCTGGACAATCCCTTCAGTTGTTCTAAATAAACCAAGGAGATAGCTTTCACGTGCATTCACTTTCACACTTCTATGTTAGAGTTTTCTTACAACTCCCTCTACTATTACACCTCTATACTCATCAGTCACAGTCACACGCATGCGCACTCCGACGCACACCTCAGATAATCCTTCAGTACTTCAATACTTCAACTCGGTTCCCCCACTGGAACACATGAGTCTATCATCATCTCACATCAACTCGCGCACACATTTCCAATGGCGCACAATAGGAGATGGTCCGTTGATACACAAGCAGCCAACAGGTCCACCTATACCCTCTCTCCCACTCTCTCCATCGCAAAATATAACATTACTCTATCTCCCACCTATATACATACACTCACGCAACACCTGCGTAAGACAAAAACAGTATTAGCAAGGGGATCCACCCTGTCCCAAGCCAGCCGATGGGCCCCTTGCCCCAACTCCTATCATCTCACTAACTTGCTCCCGGATAGGGTGCCCCGCCCGACTCATGCCCGTCATCGGGTCCATGTGCCCTGTTAGGCAATACATTTAAATATTCCCATGTGTGGTGGGGTCCTTATTATGCCCCAGAGAACCTCTCGACCGCGTCCACCTGGACACACATGTATTCCTCGGGCGCGCTCCCCACTAAGGACCCCACTCATCTTCACATCAAACACCTACATGCCCCCGGGCGTTATCTGCCACACCGGAGCTCGCTGCCTCAGATGCAATGCTCTGTTGATTAACTCCTGCTAATCCCTCCTTGGATGCCCCACCACAAGTCTAAGGGCCCCTCCTAACTCTACATCTCTGATGCACTTGTGTGGCTACTCCGGCCACCTCTTGCGGCCTCTTCTGGCCTAATGTACATTTCCCCGTCGATCGCGTGGATTCAGTGTCCTTTATATTCTGGCATCTCCGCAACAACCTTGCGTGGTAAACCACTCCACATCCATCTATGTCTACTCGGTAATGATCGCTGCCCATTATTTTTGTTACAGCGTATGGCACCTCCCACTGTAACCGCGGTCTACCTGACTTTGTCGACAGGAACACGTTCACTTTTTGACCGTCCCAAAAGTTCCTAATCTTTGATCTACTTCCGTACCGATCCCCATTATGCCCCCTCTCATCCACAACCGTTGGCTGATTCCGTTCAGCCACTCCCTTGACTTCTGTCGTCGAAGGGTTAACCATAGGGGCCTCCATTGCGCACTATAGCTGTGCATCCTTACTCGAGTCCACTGGTCGCTCCTGTGATTTCACCGGCCGCTCTGCCTCCGCGGCTTGGGCTCGGGCGATCAATCCCGATGCCCCCTTGGGTGCTTTCCTTTCTGACCATGCCTTGTCGGGTTCTGAACATATCCCGGTTATGTTCCCAAGCACGATGTCATAGATGGGCGCCTCAATACACATTGCCTGTACCTCACCGCTTTAGAAAGGGGTATCCACCCTCACCCTCGCAAGGGGGAACCTCCTAATCGTCCCATCTATTAGCACGCACATGTGGCAGTGCCCCGTCAACTGTCCGTCGCTAACGAGTTCCCTCGTTACAGCCGCGCTACTGCACCCTGTATCTCGTAGCATACGGACTTCTCGGTCACCCACATTCGCTGGGTACAACGGCATCTCCTCCTTTTTACAAAGGGAGGGGTATCCCTCGCACAGTCCACTAATTATGGGCAATACCTGCCCTCCCCCTCAAGCCTGAGCTGGCCAGCCTCGAGTGCTTGGCGCAGTGGGCTCCTCTCTGGCCCAATTGTTTGGCAGAATGCCGCTGTCTGCCTCTTCTCCGCGGGCTGCATCGCATCTCTCCTCATTCCATTACTAATCGGGGACGGGCCCTCTCTCCAGTTCTTTGGGGGACTGAGATTTGTCTTCCCGTGACCATCCTTCTCCAACAGTCTCTGGCCAGGTGCCCCTTCTTATTGCACACAAAACAAGTTGTGTCCCTAGGTCCTGACCCTCTCTTATTTCCCCTGGAGTTTTCTGGCTCGGGGCCTGGATTCCTAACGGATGCCTTTGCAAACCCGTTACCCCCCACTCCTGCTCGACCTACCCTGGGTCAGACCTCCCCCATGTGCCTTCAAATACTGCTCGGCCGCCCTAGTCATTTCCTCTACGCAACTCGGTTTACTCTCCTTAACAATGCCATCTCGGCAGCACACAATGACATAAACTGCTCTCTGATAATTAAGTCTTTCAGGAAAGGAAATGACTGTTCAATTTCAGATAATTCGACCCATCTGTCGAAATACCTCGTGGCCCTTGACACAAAATGGTACACACTTTCACCCTTCTCAGCATTTCGTTCTCTGAATTTCGTCCTGAAACCATCCTCGGTGAGCTGGTACCTCTCAAGGATAACCTTTTTCAGTTTGGTCAGGGGCATGCTCACATATACTTGTAGCGACTTGCCCGCCAGCAGCGGACTAAGACGACCCCAGACGTCATCGAGCCAACCCTGACTCGAAGCAAATCTTTCAAACCTCTGTAAGTATGCGTCAATGTCGTCAGTCTGTTCATTGAATTTGGGTAAGTGAGGATAAGGTACCCTCACGTTACCATTAGCTCCGGGTAACTGACCCTTAAGCTCTTAAAATTCCCATTTCCCTCCCATGTTGCCTTTCAGCCCCCTCACCCACCCTTCAGCCTTCTCGCGTACCCTTTCGGTCCCCCAGTGTGCCCTTTCACGCTCTAACACAGCTCTTTCTCGCTCTAGGGCAGCTTCTCTTTCTACCCTTTCTCGCTCTAACGCGCCTTCTCTTTCAGCCCTGTCTCACTCTGACACCGCTTCTCTTTCAGACCTTTCGCGCTCAACCTGAATTTCTTTCTCTCCTTCTGCAGCTCTTATTGCTGCGTCTCTCTCCACCTTTCGCGCTCTAACGCAGCTTCCCTCCAGCTCTTTCAAACTCTTTCTCGCGTTCGACTGCTCGTAAGGCAACCTCCTCGCGCTTCAACGTAACCTGACGCTCTAACTCTGCGGCCATTTTTTCGCCTCCCGCTTTTGCTCATCTCTCACAAATTTTTGCCACTCACTACCCGCGAAGCCCAACCGCTCTCCCATACTAATCAACTGTTACAAGCTTTGGGTATCCTTTATTGCAAGGTCTAATTTAAGAAATGATTAACCCCTACCCAACTTATGAAAACTATTAAAATTTCAATGCGGCATCCTGTATGAAATGATGCGCACATCGATGATACAACTTCGCTAAAATTAGAAATTTCAATTTGCAAAAAAATTTTGGAATAACTAAATTTTTTCATTTTTTGTCTAAAGAACATCAGTTATGACCCCTCATTGGAACGAGCTCGGCGAGCTCGTTGCAAAGAGGGGTCATAACCTATGTTTTTGAGACAAAAAATGAAAAAAGAATGAAAATTAATTGGCGATTTTTGTGAATAGCGCTGGCCGGTTTTGACAGTTACGTTGGGTAAAGGGTTAAATGTACTGACAATTTTAGAAATTAAGGAGAGTTAACTTTCCTGTAAATCTCTTCCAATGACAATTTGACAAAAACTACCAGCAATGTTAAAACTTTCGGGAAAGGGGGAATGACATGATTCCTAGCTCGAATTGATACCTTTTTTTATATTTCTTGCCCAAATTTGCATCCAACACCTCTGTACATATATACGCAGATCTCAAAACATCACAAGAAATTTGTAGCGTTAATATATAAATAGCTTCACGCGCAGAGGACGGTCAGATAATGGTTTCTGTTTTTGTAATTACTGCATTCTACCATGAAAGTGTTCGCCTGGAGTTTAGTAGACTGACAGGAGAGCAGAAAGGAAGAAAGAACAAGCTAAAAAAGACCAAACCAGCATGGATCATCAGTCTTACACAATACGTATGGATGACCCAGTCTTCGGGGCATTCTGCTCTCCGGAACAATTGTGGGAGACAAGGAAAATTATCGGTCACGAATTTTTGATGCGAACTGCAACAATGCAAAATGCATTATTGATTCTACCCCTACTGTTTATACTGCTGTTACGTAAACTCGCCAGACTATTGGAAATGTCGTCAAATTCAATTAGATGTCGCGATGTTATATGAGCTCCAGAGACCAGAATTTAAAGTCTAATAAAGGATTATTGAGTAGATGTCTCCATAAGGTGTTACGTTACTCGTGCTTCGTGTGTCCAGAGAGTACACAACTGTGTTTAAGACAATGACATAAACATAATTGCACAGACTCATGTTTTAGCAAGTATCTGGATATTTGATCTTTTCACTCCTTCGTACTTGGCAAAAAATGTACAAAATACAAAAAAATCGTATAAAAAGATTGCGTTGGAGACACAAAATTGAGAGGTAAGCACTGGCATCACGAAGATTACCGATTGGAGGTTGTAAACCTGATTTGTCCCGGCTGCGATGGTTCAAGTCCCGACAAACAAAATATATTTATACCATGATTACCAACTCTACTACATATAAAAAGCCTATGACATAAATTTTAGCTTTACACACCAACCGTGGTGAACACGCCAGCAATAGGATTTCAGTAGTTAAAATTTACACCTACAGTAAAACTACAACCAAGTTGACCATTCGTGACCTCGACTTGAATGCAAACTTGTCTAAATTTATCGCTCGTCGCCTCGCGAAGAGCGAAATGAAACCCACAATTATTTAGCACGTTTTTAAATGAGTATACCTCATAAGACACCAAAAAATGAACAAACATGCGTTGGTTGCCTCATGTTAATAAAGCACCCATAACTCAAAATAGTATGTTATTAAAATGAAAAAGGCCCCGTGATTTTTACTTGCTTCTTTTTCCATTTCGTTTCGTCGATAAAATTTACAGCGGAAGCACCACCCACCGGAACTCATGTAAACACAAACAGAATCGCGCGTGTGTACGGGCATTCTTTAATATTTAATATTGAATATTGTATTATTTAACATTTAAACTGTTAATAATCTGACGATCATGGTATAAATAAAATACACCCAAAGTTGCTTGGTGTACCAAATGTTCACCACTCGTGGGAAGTGGTGTTAAGCGCGCGCCAAAAGCTCGCGGTTAACACCACTTCACCACTCATGGTGAACATTTAGTACACCAAGCTACTATGGGTATATTCTATATCTGTACCATCATTAAGATACACCTTCTTTGATCTGGTTGGAATGTTAGTCTGATTGTCATGACTGATTATAGTTAAAAACTTCTTGGAAATTTATTTGCGAATAAATAGAATATATTTGCGTGCCGCAACTTCATTTTAATTAATTGGTAGACAGGGACGTGGCTATGGGTTTTCAATTGGGGGTGTGGGGTAGTGAATTTCCAACTGAAAATGATTCTAGTGACTGAAATGCCAACACATTTGTGATAGAATTATCAGGTTATTATTATTTGTTATTATTCTCGGAATTGAATATGTGCTAAACAAATGCTCAAGCAGAGAACTTTGAGCAATTCACACTGTCCTAACATTAAATCAGATCTTATGCAGGAATGATCAGTTTTGGATGTTTCATCATTTTGTAATTGTGAATGATGGAATTAACTCAGGATAACGATTTTTGCATGATGTGATTTTCTTGAAGTGCATTTCGAAGATTTTTTTTTATTAAGCTAAGTAAACGTACTATAGAAATCTCTTTCTGGTAGAGTGCAAATTTTCATTATGGTCTGCAAAATTTGTTCACGTGTCTTTGCCTTGTAAGAATTTATGTATTTTATACTTCTCTACAAAAAAATGCCGAAGTTTATGAGATGATGCGCACTTCGCTGATACAAATTCGCTAACGTTTCGAAATATCAATCTATATAAGAAATTCCCATTCTCTCAGTGTCAAATATTCTGACATCCTTAGAAAATTAAGGGGGGCTAACTTTCCGGTAAATGTCTTCCAATAACGAAAATTGTCAGCAATAATTGACAATACTTTGCAATATTCCACGTTTATAAGAATGTCAACAGCTACACGTTTCACTCCTTTGTAAGATTCGACTCGATTCGAATTCCTCTGGCTGATTCGTTTCGAGTGTCAACTCAACCCGCAATTTGAGGCTCACACGGTTCATTTCTTTGGATTAAAATTTTTTTTTTTCTTTTTTTTAATATTTTTATTCAGATTAAATGTTGTATACATCTGTAAGTAAAGAAATGATACAGAATGAATGTTAAATGCAGTTATCTACTGACGTGCAAATTTAAGAGAAGTATCTTCTACCTCAAGAATTACAGAGAAACAGTAGTTTACCAATCAGTATCAGGGTAGTGTTGCATAAGGAAGTATGGGCTTTTCATGAAAAAATAGGAAAAAAGGAAAATACTTGTAGTGTCGAGGGGAGTTGTCCCGTGCGTACAAGGAAATTACTGAATAGGTTGACAGATCAGGGCTTGCAGAGATTCCCATCTGGTCTTTATCGATTTTTTCTTCTTTTCGGAGTACATATGAAGCGAATATAGCTCAACATCACGATATTGACGAAGGACTTCAATAAAAGCCAATAGGATTCTACGACGTAACAAATACAGATACAGATACAGAAAAGCCTGGAAGCTCGGTTGACACTTTCTCACTCTGCATGAATAAATTAACTTTTTATATAGGAGAGTTAGAAGACTGAGGGTGTGTTCTTGTGGACAGGGACGCTTATTATTATTATTATTATTATTATTATTATTATTATTATTATTATAACCAATAAGGATGAAATGTGATGTCAATGGAAGTAGAATATCACATTTTTCTTGAAGTCGGTCGGCCAGTTGTAACAAAATTGTCCTTGTCACCGAACATTCGAAGTACAAGTGTAACACTGTCTCCTTAGTGTTACAGCAAAAAGAGCACAATTCAGTCTCCGAAAGTCTACACTTAAAAAGTAGAGTATTTGTGAATAATGCTCCCTGCAAAATTTTATATTGCAAAGTTTGGAGATAAGTATCATCAGTTGTTAAAAAAGCACATTTGTATATCGACCTCCAAGCATCGGCTTCGACATCGATGTGTAAAAGTTTGTTCCATTTTTCCTGAGACCGGGCTGGAAGCAAAGCAATTTGTTGTAGGAATAATGGATAAAATATTTTGTTAACCATGGTGGTTTCTTTTAATTTATCTATCAGTGTGTTCTGGATCGACTCAGATTTTTTATTGAGTTTAATTTCATTTTGCCATCGTTTTGGAATCGCATTTCTTATGCCTTGGAAGATAGTGTAGGGTGTTTTTATGTTAAATTTTGTGGAGAAGGCTTCAAAGCCGAGGAAACCTCCGCTCTCACTCAAGAGGTCGTTAAGAAAAAATATACCTTTTTCACACCAAGTTTGATTATAAAATAGATTATTATTAATTTTTATATTATTATTGTAGAATACGGGTTGAGAGCAGATTTCTTCAAAGTCCGTTGGAGACTTATCTTCTAAAAGAGACCAGGCCATGAGAACGTTTTTCCAAAAACTGTTTGAGTGTTCCCCAACCTTTCTTAACCCTTCTTTGCGTAAAAACCATGTTTTGAATCCGCCATATTTTTCAAAGTCGTCTAGAATGAGAGTTTTCCAAGGTGCCATTATGTTCGGGTCTATCAACTTCTTAATCCAAATTATTTTTAAGGAATAGCTGTATGATCGAATGTTTGGAAACTTGATCCCCCCCCTCCCCCATTCTCAATTTCGTTTATTAGAATATTGCGTTTAATCTTTTCACCCTTCCCAGACCATAGAAACTGAAATAGTTGTGTCTGTATTGTATCAAACATATTATCCGGTGGATTTGGCAGAACAGAAAGGCAATGTATCAACAGTGGAAGTGCCAATGTTTTAACGACTGTAGTTTTTCCAATTAAGCTAAGTTTTCTAAACGACCAATCCATTAAAAGTTTTTCCATCTTTTTGGTTTTTTCGATATAATTATTTATTATGTAATTTTCACTGAATAAATCATAGGAAATGCCCAGAATGTTGAATTTCCCGCTGTGGTTCCATCGGACATTTTGATCGATAGAGACTCTCTCACTTGATCCACGTTTCGATCCAATCCATATAACTTGTGTCTTTTCAAAATTAAAATTTAGGGCTGACTGTTGAGCAAAAGTGTTAATAACTTCTAAAGCTAAATTTAACGAATGTCCATCATCACTCAAAAATAAAGTTGAGTCATCTGCATATTGGCTTATTAGGTATTCAGATAAGTTTATCTTTATGCCATTGATATCCGGATTGTATTTAAGTGCGGCACTTAATATTTCCACACTTAAAATGAAAAGGTAGGGAGAGAGGGGGTCGCCCTGCCTCACTCCTCTCTGTAGGTTAATTTTTTTCTGAACAATGGCCATTATTTAATACATAACTGAAAATATTGGAATAAAAGGTATGAAACCAGCTAATAATAGAAGGACCGAAATTGAGGAACTTTAGTGTTTTTTCAATGAATGACCATTCGAGGGAATCAAATGCTTTTTCAAAGTCTATTAGGACTAGCATTCCTGCCATGTTTTTTTCCTCACATTTTTTAATTAAGTCAAATGTTAATCTTGAGGACTCTCCAATATATCTCCCTTTCATAAACCCAAGCTGGGTTTCCGATATTAATTTTGGTAAGACCATTTTAATACGATTTGCTACAAAATTCCTAGCCAACATGTACTATGCGAACTAGGGAGAAGTTAAAGCTCACAGACAAATATTCGAAAAGACAAACCGGTGCATAGACAAACGAGGGAAGAGACAAACCAGTGAAGAGACAAAACAGCGAGAGAGTAATCAGTGAATGGAGAAACCAATGTAGAGACCCCCCCCCCCCCCCCCCGTGAATAGTCAAACCGGTGAGTAGGCAAACGAGGGAAGAGACAAACCAGTGAAGAGACAAAACAGCGGAGAGAGTAACAAGTGAATGGGGAAACCAATGTAGAGACACGTCCGTGAATAGTCAAACCGGTGAGTAGGCAAACGAGGGAAGAGACAAACCAGTGAATAGACAAAACAGCGGAGAGAGTAACCAGTGAGTGGGAAAACCAACGTAGAGACACCCCCGTGAATAGTCAAATCGGCGAGTAGGCAAACGAGGGAAGAGAAAAATCAGTGAATAGACAAAACAGCGGAGAGAGTAACCCGTGAATGGAGAAACCAATGTAGAGACAGACCCGTGAATGGTCAAACCGGTGAGTATGCAAACGAGGAAAGAGACAAACCAGTGAAGAGACAAAACAGCAGAGAGAGTAACCAGTGAATGGAGAAACCAATGTAGAGACAGACCCGTGAATGGTCAAACCGGTGAGTATGCAAACGAGGGAAGAGACAAACCAGTGAAGAGACAAAACAGCGGAGAGAATAACCAGTGAATGGAGAAACCAATGTAGAGACAGACCCGTGAATAGTCGAACCGGTGAGTAGGCAAACGAGGGAAGAGACAAACCAGTGAAGAGATAAAACAGCAGAGAGAGTAACCAGTGAATGGAGAAACCAATGTAGAGACAGACCCGTGAATGGTCAAAACAGTGAGTATGCAGACGAGGGAAGAGACAAAGCAGTGAAGAGACAAAACAGCGGAGAGAGTAACCAGTGAATGGAGAAACCAATGTAGAAACAGACCCGTGAATGGTCAAACCGGTGAGTATGCAAACGAGGGAAGAGACAAACCAGTGAAGAGACAAAACAGCCGAGAGAATAACAAGTGAATGGAGAAACCAATGTAGAGACAGACCCGTGAATACTCAAACCGGGGAGTAGGCAAACGAGGGAATGGACGAAACAGTGAATGGGCCAACGGGTGAAAAGACAAACCAGTGAAGAGGCAAAATAGTGAAGAGAAAAACTAGTGAACTGACAACCCAGTGAAGAGAGAAACAAATGAATAGGCAAGTAGCGAATAGGCAAACTAGCGAACGGACAAACCGCTGAATAGACAAATCGATGAAAGGACAAAACAGTGAAGAGTCAAAACAATGAATAGGCAAACCAGTGAATGGACAAACCAGCGAAATGACCGACCAGTGAACAGACAAACAGGTGAGTAGAAAACTAGTGAATAGACAAACCAGACAAGAGACAGACGAGTGAATAGAGAAACTGGTGGGTGATAGACAAATTAGTAAATGCGCCAACTACTGAAGATCAAAATTGTAAACAGACAAACAAGTGAGTAGTGGTGAATAGACAGTTCAGAGAATAGACAGAACAGATAAGTGCATAGACAGAGCGGTGAATAGACAAACCAATGAAGAGAAAAATAAATAAACAGGTGAATAGACACTCTGGTGAATAAACAAACGTGGGAGTAGACCACACATTTAATATACAAACGAGCGAGAAATGAGACAAGTTAACAGTAATAGGTCGACACGGCTCCTCAGATGAACACTACTGTGCAGTTGTAAGACTTAACTCCACCCCAAACCTCGTCATGCGACAGTGTGAAATGAAATGTGTCACGTGGTTTAATTTGAATATAAAACGAAAACTGAAGAGTTGTTCTATTTTGTGTGTTTTCTGTATATTGCTGAATACTTCGGGCGGTCCATCGGTAAAAGGGATTGTTGTTAATAACTAATCCAAATTCTTAACACTTTTTGAAGAAAGTTTGTAGATATTTTTGAATAGATTCTGAAGCCAACATTTTACTTTTCGCATGCCTGACAATTTTCGTCGTTGGAAGATCATTTTATATGAAAGTTAGCTCTACTTATTTTCTAAAAGCTGTCAGTAAATTTAACATTAAGAGTATGGGAATGTCATATAAAAATGAAATTTAGAAATGTTAGCGACTTCGTATCGTCGACGTGCGCATCATTTCACAAACTTCAGGTATTTTCCTGTAGAGCAGTATAAAAATACAGAAGCTGGCTATTTACATTTTTTCCCCAATTAGTTTGAACATTCGACTATCAATGTCGTGTTTAAACGCATTTAAAAATAAGAAAATGGCGCTTTTGCCATCTTTTGATGTTAGTAGTAAGGGAAGGCACTGTGGCGAACTGATTTAATATTGAAAATTCGCATAGACATTTTTTTCGCCAGAGTGCCATCGCCCGATGGCACTCTGGCGAAAAAAATGTCTATGCGAATTGTCAGTGTTAAATCAGTTCGCCGTAGTACACACGACCGTGGATTTTTAAAAAATTCAAAACCCTATGGGAATTTTCAGTGTTAAATCAGGTCCCCATAGTACACATGATCGTGAATTTTGAAAAAATTCAAAACGCTATGGGAATTTTCAGTGTTAAATCAGGTCCCAATGGTACACACGATCGTGAATTTTCTCTGTCGAACAAATGTCTTTGGGAATTTTAGTGTTAAATCAGTTCACCATAGTGCCTTCCCTTACTACTGATATTCTGTAACCTTTTTTTCTGTTCATTATATCAACAGTGTACGCATCGTAACATACAATACAGGTACTATGCGTTCCATTAATACAAATGCCTAGGGGGCAAAATTTGCTGTTTTTCTTAGAAAAATAAAAACCTGCAAAATACAGAAGCTGACTTTCTACAATTTTTTTCCCAATTAGTTTGAACACTTGACTGTTATTTTCTATAGAAACCCATTTAAAAATAACTCTGATGTTCTGTAACTCTTTTTCTATTACTTATAAGTAGTAAGGCATGACACAATTGGGACCTAATTTAACACTGAAATTCTCATGGACATTTGTTCTCCAGAGAAAAATCACGATCGTGTGTACTATGGGGTCCTAATTTAACACTAAAAATTCCCATATGGTTTTGAATTTTTTGAAAAAATTCTGTCATGTGTACTATGGAGACCCGATTTAACACTGAAAATCCCCATAGACATTTGTCTAAGGGAACTTTCAGTGTTAAATCAGGTCCCTATAGTACACACGATCGTGATTTTTCTCTGGCGAACAAATGTCTATGGTAATTGCAGTGTTAAATTTGGTCTTCATAGTGTCATACCTTCCTACTCTTATATCAACAGAGTGTGCATAGTGACATATAATACAGACACTGTCTTTTCCATTAATATAAAAAACTAGGCGTTAAGATTTGTTTATTGTTTTCCAGGGAAGAATAAAAATTTGCAGATTACAAAAATTTATTCACCGAACAAAGAACCAAAGTGGACATTTAGTGTTGGTTGGTTCTTAATGACGGATTATCTGTGAACTAATGACTTCTAATTAGCCATCCATAAAAACCAAGTTTCCTTTTGTTACTTTTAATAAACGAAAACAACAGACATCTCAGAGAGATGTCTGTTGTTTTTGTTTATTAATAGTAACAAAAGGAAACGAGGCTTCTTTTCTGCTGATGTCATGGGTGTTTTCTCAACAGTTTCTGACTTCTTCATTGGATCTTCCTCACTCATCTAATGATTTCAAGGGAGATCAGTTACTAGAGAGTTCAACCGTTTAACGAGTCAAGTATGTCAACATCTTCCTGAAAGTTTTTCACAGTAGATTCCAGGTGACGTTTATCGTTTAATTTGTGGCGTGTAATGTTAATAGAAAATGCACGTCTACTTATCTGCCTTTGTGGGCCATGCACAAGCCGGAAGCAGCGGGCGACTACCGCCATGCCCCGAGGTTAGAGGGACAGCGCGTGCCCTCTTTCGCCAAAGGTTCACTAGTGAAAAAAAAACTTTACTTCCTGAGAACTGTAATTAAGAAACTCTCGAGTGTTAGTTTCTAACGTATTTTACGTATGCCAATACCAATGGGGGTGGGTGGGTGGGTTGGAGGGAAGAATCAGGTATAGTGACGGCAACTAGTCGATATTAACCAAATAAACAAGCTATACAATCGGCGGGGTGAGTTCTATAGCTTTATATAATGTCAATGCTGTTGAGTGTCATACACTGCAAAAAAATATAGGTTCTCTTTAGAACCAAAACTGGTTCTAATCTTGTCCCTGAGATGGAACCAGTTCTGTTGAAACAGTATTTATTTCAAGTTAAATAAATTTACCAAGATTAGCATTCAGTTTTAACAGAATATTACATGAAATGAAGTAGATTCAGCAGTAAACTTGGAGCTTATTCAACGCAGTCGCCATACATTTTGAAACAAAGGAGATATGAACAGTTGGCATATCGTACCAGTTTTGGTTCTGTACAGAACCAAAACTGGTTCGATATGCCAACTGTTCATATCTCCTTTGCTTAATAATGATTTGAGACAACGTCGTATAAGCTCTAAACTTGCGACTAAAACCCCCTCAATTTATGTTTAATTCTGTTAATATTTAATGTTAATCTTTATAAATTTATTTGATTTGAAATAAATACTGTTTAAACAGAACTGGTTCCATCTCAGGGACAAGATTAGGACCAGTTTTGGTTCTAAAGAGAACCTATTTTTTTGCAGTGTACGACACTTTAACAGCCAATGACATATCGTGTCGGTGACAGTTTCACGGGTGGGGGAAGCTGGAGTACCCGGGAAGAACCATCGAGCAATGTCGAGAAGCTACCAGTGCCCAAACATCGTAACTCCGCACTGCAGTGTTGATTGTCGGAAAGAACCACCGAGCAATGGCGAGGAGCTGCCAGCTCCCCAACATCGTAACTCCGCACTGCAGTGTTGATTGTCAAAATTACAATTTAACTATTAGGATCCTGGTGGCATATTCCATATCGGTTCAATGATAGCAACCGAAAGAGTCCATATTCTTTATCTATGTGTTACGGTTTGGAAATATTAATGATATTTGTAACAGAAAGAAATCTGAGAATCAGCAACAATAACTATGAATTTAATTATTCCGAAATTTAATTAAAAAAAAAGAAATATATAAAAAAAAATGATACAAATAACATTAACGCTAATTGGTTTACAGAAAATAAAAACAGTGGTACTTAACAATTATTGAATTAGTCAAAAATACAGTTCAACAGAATCCAGTAATCCAGTGGTGAAGAATCTTGTGAAGAAATTTTCCAGCTGGTAGTATTAAATCTAAGAATGTGTCTTCAGAAACAGTATCCCGTAGATTTGTAATAAAATGTTCACTTAGAAATTTCAGCAATCTCCATTAAAATATAATAAAATGCTCAGCAAAATTCAAATGGAGTAAAACTCCAATAAGTATTGGCGCCACAGGTAATTTCCAAATAATCTAGTAGAATCCTGGCTTTTCACAAAAATATATTCTGTTTCACAGAAAGTATAAATTCTCTTTTACAAGATGAAGAAATTCCCTTCAAAATTCTCTTTTGAAATCACTTTTCCAAACTCACAAAGAAGCACTGCTTCTATAACAAATGCACTGTTCTGCAACGATAATAATCTCCAATGTCTTTCTGAAATGAGTTTATCTGAAATGAGTCTTTCTGAAAATGAGTTCCTGAATTCTGTTGTCAAACCTTTATATAGTACTCAGATAGAATGTCCTAGAAGATGAAGTTACTCCAAAATTCTGTTTTCTACCAGTTTCCAGGTGATTCTGTCTATCTTCATGTCAACAAGAGCCTTGACCCACTTAAACCATTAAACAATCAAAAGCTATATAGTAATCTAAAAGTAGTTTCTGTGCAACCTTAGATGTAAACATGTTTACATGTTGGTATACTCAAAGGTCACCTAGTGCAAATGAGTCACACCAGCTAGAATCTGCTTTCAGAAAAAATATCGATTGTGTACAATTATCAACTAAGGAGATATCAATCTTGATATAATATGGGGGCTATAACACACCCCTCCTTAAAAGAAAAAGTTCGACGGTACTGAAATCTTTTTATATAACTTTTTTATATAACTTTTGCAGACTCTGACTGGTTTACAATATACACACATGAGGATCCTCACAAAATTTTAATAAACATACATATTTACTTAAGTAAAAGGGGACTGACCAGATTATTTTAAATTAGGATATTCTGGAAAGAGCATCAGCTATAACATTATCTCTTCCCGAAATATGCCTAAAATCTAAATTGTATTCTTGAAAGGCTAAGCTCCACTGCAATAATCTTTGATTCTTGTTTTTCATTTTATTGATAAAAGTTAAGGGGTTATGATCGGTGTAAACTGTAATTGGGCATTGGGTGGTTCCTAAATACACATCAAAACGGGTTAATGCCAAAATTAGAGCCAAAGTTTCTTTTTCTACTGTAGAGTAATTCTTTTGATGTTCGAGAAATTTTCTGGAGAAATAACATACAGGGTGATCAATACCTTGGGAATCTTCCTGGGCAATGTACCCACCTGCTCCATTGTCACTTGCATCTATAAACAATTTGAAGGGCTTTTCATAATTGGGACTGACAAGGATAGGGGAATTATTTAATAATGTTTTTATTCTGTCAAAGGATTTCTGGCACTCCTCAGTCCAAACAAATTTAACCCTTTTGCTCAATAAACTGGCCAAAGGGGAGACAACCTCTGAGAAATTTAAACCAAATTTTCTATAATATCCAGCCATGCCTAAGAATCTCATGAGCTCTTTTTTAGAGTTTGGTATTGGAAAATTTACAATGGCATCAACCTTTGCCGCAATCGGCCTCACCTGTCCCTGACCCACAACATGTCCTAAATAATTTACAGTTGCTTTGCCAAATTCTGATTTTACCAAGTTAATAGTTAAGTTGGATTGGGTCACTTTGCCAAAAAATTCTTGAATATGCTTTAGATGATCAGCCCAATTTGTATCTGTGTGTATAATAACATCATCAATATAAGCTTCACTGTGATCTAGGTCTGCAATTAAGTGGTTAACCATGCGCTGGAACGTTGCCGGAGAATTTTTCATGCCAAAATGGGTAATTTTATATTGATACAACCCAAAGGGGGTGACAAAAGCAGATATTTCTTTTGCTCTTTCTGTTAAAGTGACTTGCCAATAACTCTTCAACAAGTCAAATTTTGTCACAACTTTAGCATGTCCATATAATTCTTCAACAAGTCAAATTTTGTCACAACTTTAGCATGTCCAAGTTTGTCAATGCAGTCATCAATTCTTGGAATTGGATAATTGTCTGTTTTGGTGAGGCTGTTCACTTTTCGGTAATCCGTACAAAATCGGTAACTCCCATCAGGCTTTGGAACGAGTATACAGGGCGAAGTCCAAATGCTATGGCTAGGTTCAATGATATCATTGTTCAGCATATACTGTATTTCCTTTCGCATGAACTCATATTTGAAAGGGTTCAATCTATATGGATACTGTTTGATGGGATAATAATAAGTAATAAGAGGAGGTGTACTCTTTCATCCCAATCCTTCTCATTATCCACCCCATGGGCCTTTATCATGGTCTTCAGTGTTTGATGGAAGCGTTCCAGTGCTTCTTGACTTTCAGGATGGTAGGCACTTGATGTGTACTGCTTAATTTTGAGCTCATACATCACCTGCTGAAAAATGTTTGACATATAAATTCTCTTTTACAAGATGAAGAAATTCTCTTCAAAATTCTCTTTTGGGATCACTTTTCCAAATTCGCAAAGAAGCACTGCTAGTTAATATTTTCTATAACAAATGCATTGTTCTGCGACGATAATAATCTCCGATGTCTTTCTGAAAGGAGTTTATCTGAAATGGGTCTTTCTGAAATTGAGTTCCTGAATTCTGTTTTCTATCAGTTTCCAGGTGATTCTGTCTATCTTGATGTAAACAAGATCCTTGATCTACTTAAACCATTACACAATCAACAGCTATACAATAATCTAATAATAGTTTCTGTGCAACCTTAGATGTAAACATGTTTACAAGTTGATATACACAAAGGTCACTTAGTGCAAATGAGTCACACCAGCTAGAATCTGCTTTCAGAAAAATATCAATTGTGTAGAATTATCAACTAAGGACATATCACTCTTGATATAATATGGGGCTATAAGACTAGGGATAGGCCAGTTAATATTTTCAATGTGCAACCGTGCGGCTGCACGTTGAAAATGTTGATTAGGGTGCCCTACACATTCACTTAGCAGCCACCCTACTTAATGAAATTATGGCGTATCATGTTCCTGGACCGGAAATGCAGCTCCACATGTTCAAAGGTTAAGACACGTCGACAGCCGGTCTCAACTGATACCCTGAGTCGAGTGCCCTTTTTGATATCCCTGCCTTACCCTTGGATATTTCCATCGCCCTTGGCTATGCATCCCGAGACATGGAGTCCACATTTGGCACACGAGAATAATTTGTCGAGGGAGTGACACGTGGTAGCTTTCGGTTGTTTCAGATTTCGCCTCACTGTTTGTCTGTGCGTGTGGTTCATATGACCACCTTTTATCAGATGTGTAGAAGTGCATACCTGATGGTCGAATGGTTGAAAGCAGTTCGATGGTGTATTTCAGTTGATCACGAACATAAGCTACAACTACAGCGTATAAAAATATCAGTTGATTAATTATGAATATATATGAAACGTTTCCAATTATTGGAAAATTCTCTCATGAACGCTTCAATAAGTACGTCCTATGTCTGCATGCTTTCAATCTTTTAAATGTTTTAACGTTAATTGTAGAAATAATCAATGTTCTGATTGATTTATATATCCCGGACTGACAAATGTGTGCACCCGGGTAGAAGTGAATTTAATTCATGATGAAAGTTCATTTTCTAAAATAGTTATTCTGAGGTAAAACCTAACTGGGCTTTTGATCTGCAGTGACAGACGGACTATCTGCAGATAATGGGGGGGGGGGGGGGGGGGGGGGCAGGGGCGGGGGGGGGGGCTCTTCAGACAAGGAGATAATACACACTAAAAAACTAAAGTGTTACAACTGACACTTTCAATGTGTTAAACCCATTCTAACTCTTAGGGTTTGATTTTAACACTCAAAGTGCAATGCTTTAAGCCCTCAGACATTACAATCGTCAGACATCTGAAACTTGAATAGATGGCACTTCCCATGTGTCTAGCATTGGTGGTTCTTCCAGGATCGTCCATAATTTGATTTGCGCTTGGTGGGTACATAATTAAAAGGACACAACGCAGATGAGGCTCGAGAGTTCGAGCCTGATCCGCGTCATCTGCGTTGTTTCCTTTTAAGTGTCGCGACATTACACTTGTTAAGTGGTATTACTGTAACACCTGTCAAGTTCTGGGATATCTACACTTGAACAAAGTGCTAGTTCAGCACTTAGTAAGTGTTAAATACAGCACTTCAAGTGTAGTTTTTAACACTTTAGTTTTTAGCGTGTAGAAGCACAGACAATTAGAAACAGTCATTGCCAAAGTCGTGAAAAAAGTATTGCCGATTGACGTCTCTAATTTCGAGGGACTGCTTGCCCGACCCGAATTTGTTCAGACTAGCAAAAACCTGTGGCACTTTTATGACTATACGGTGGTCTTTTGAACAAGCCAAGCTCCGATGCTGAACAAACTAAACTCCCATGCTGTTTCAGAAATTGTGAACCTGAAGTCGTTTCTGTTTGCTCGTGATGTAACACAGCGGGGTCCCTGGAATGTGATGGTCCGGATAATAGGGAACAGGGAGAGTTTTAAATTCTGAGCAGTTGTTTCTAGTCTGCACATGCAGACGACACTCGACTAGCAACGATCGCTAGTCTTGAAAAGTGTGTGATGCAGTTGTGTCCAATAGATTCAGTCATATATCCCCCGGATTATGGCCATCTCGGCTTTCCACGTGGCTGGTTAACTTGGACCACATGTTCGGGTCTGTGTCTAATTGTTCCAATTGCAGTAAACTTTCTGTTTGAGATGAACATCGGACACTGTGCCCAATGCCTGTAGGTAGTGTGTGTATTTGTGTGTGTGTGTGTGTGGGGGGGGGGGGGGGGGGTGACACCTTTTTGAATTAACTGCTGGCACCGTTATATACATGTGCTGGTGTAGTATGCGATGGACAATGGATACACTTAGGGTATACCTAATATAAACAGAAGATCTCCAACTCATCCTCAGTTTATAGTGTTACTCCTTTCGTAATTTTCAACGATAATCTGGGGGCGATTTGATTTTCTTTTTCACATGACCCCAATCCTATAAAAAGTAGTAACGTAAATGACTCGAGAAACAAGCATCGCTTCCTCTGTGCCTCCAGGTTCGCGAATTAAGTTGTTCAGAAAATGCATTGTTTCAGTTTGGCAGAGCATCCGCACCAAACAGTCCGTAATTATAAATATTTTCTAGCATTCACTAATAGAATAAATAACGGCTCAAGACTCAAATGCCATATTATTTAGACACGTGGTGTTCGAAATGTGAACAGACTGCCAGGGTTCAAGATTCATGCGAGAATACAACCGCGTAAACTCGAGGCTGCTTTCGAAATGTTATTGAATAATCGTGCTTTACTACTTTTGAAGTATGAGTTTATAAATAATAATATAATAATATACCCATATATATAGCACTAAGATTATAGTTCAATGGATAAAGAACCACATTCTAAAGCGCTGTACTTGTTACTGAGCTCATGCAAGTATACAAACAGAACATATACAGTATTTTGCAGTCCAGAACATCACTTACAGGTTTTTTGAAATAGATATGTTTTGAGATATTTCTTGAAAATGTTGACATTTGACAGTCTTTTTATATGATCTGCTCCAGTTAAAACTAGAAGTCCTGTCATAAACTACGCGCTTATCTAGACTTAATTGTGCGTAGGAATTGCGCGCAATTTCCACGTCGAACAACATCCAAAGCACGGCAGGTGCTCCTGGTTACTCATAATAAACACAGGCAATGTTTCTGCCAATGGACCTCCGGGTTACCCGGAGGTCCATTGGCTGAAACATTGCTTGTGCACAGGCTATATGTACATAATTTGATCGCTTTACTATGGTCCTAACGCGTAGATTAACGCGCAGATCGGCGTGCTATTTGTGCGCATTTCATGACAGGACTTCTAATTTTAACTGTAAATTATTCCACAAGTGAGAATCAGCAAATGAGAACGACCTATCTCCAAATGTCTTACACCTATTTTTTGGAACATGTAGTAGCATTATACCATCAGACCTCAGGTTGTATTGACACACATTCGTGGCATTGATGAGTTGTTCTAAGTAGGCTGGTTACATGTTATTTTGAGCCTTGAAAACTAATAATAAAGTTTTGAATATTATTCTGTACTTTATTGGCAGCCTGTGCAGATCCATCAAAAACAGCGATGACTTTGTGTTGAGATCGTGATACTCTACATACCACTCGGGCTGATGAATTTAATACTTTCTGCAGGCGAGAGTACTAGTATTGTGGAAGACTGGCATTACAATAATCCAAATGTGAACAGTCCGTAATTATAAATATTTTCTAGCATTTACTAATAGAATAAATAACGGCTCAAAACTCAAATTCCATATTATTTAGACACGTGGTGTTCGAAATGTGAACAGACTGCCAGGATTCAAGATTCGTGCGAGAATACAACCGCGTAAACCCGAGGCTACTTTCGAAATGTTATTGAATAATCGTGTTTACTACTTTTGAAGTATGAGTTTATAAATAATAATTTTATAATATACCTATATACAGTTAAAACTAGAAGTCCTGTCATGAAATGCTCACAAATAGCACGTTGATATGCGCGTTAATGTACGCGTTATGGACCTAGTAAAGCTTTCAAATTCTGTACATATGGCCTGTGCACAAGCAATGTTTCAGCCAATGGACCTCCGGGTAACCCGGAGGTCCACTGGCAGAAACATTGCATGTGTTTGCTATGAGTAACCAAGAGAACCTGCCGTGCTTTGGATGCCATTCGATATGGCAATTGCGCGCAATTCCAACGCGCAATTAAGCCTAGATTAGCGCACTATTCGTGACAGGACTTCTAGTTTCAACTGTATGTAGCACCAAGATTATAGTTCAATGGACAAAGAACCATTTTGGAAGGCGCTGGACATGTTACAGAACATCACTTATAGGCTTTTAGAAATAGATATATTTTGAGATCTTTCTTGAAAATGTTGACATTTGACAGTCTTTTAGATGATCTGGTAAATTATTCCACAACTGAAAACCAGCAAATGAGAATGACCTATCTCCAAATGTCTCACACCTATTTTTGGAACATGTAGTAACATTTTATCATCAGACCTCAGGTTGTATTGACACACATTCTTGGTATTGATGAGTTGTTCTAAGTAGGCTGGTGACATATTATTTTGAGCCTTGAAAACTAATAATACAGTTTTGAAAATTATTCTGTACTTCACTGGCAGGTAGTATTTATTTATTTATTGGTGTTTAAGGTCACATATTTCTGCACAATAGCTAATCATGACCACACTGGCAGGTAGTGCAGATCCATCAAAACAGGAGTGAAGTGTTGAGATCGTGATACTCTGCATTCCACTCGGGCTGATGCATTTAATACTTTCTGCAGGTGAGAGTGACTGGTATTGTGGAAGGTTGAAGATCATACAGTTTGACTTGTCCGAACACACCATAACCAGTGCTGAATTACTGCTCTACCGTCCATCTTTCGACTAACACCTTTATGTGTGTTAAATGTCAGAATAGTTGTCGAATGGTTCACTCAAATTAAAAACAGCAAATCACTGATTCGGACTAACTTTCACATACTTGTTTAACCCTTTACCCAACGAATCGCCCACATCCGCCCGCGTACTATGCAAATTCAGCAGCTGAAAAAATATTATTTTTCGAAAAATTTCAACAAAACCATATCATGTGACCCCTCTTTGGAACGAGCTCGTCGAGCTCGTTCCAAAGAAGGGTCACATGATATGGTTTTGTTGAAATTTTTTGAAAAAATTTAAAAAATTGTATTTAAAATAATAAATTTTTGAAATCGTCTGCGTTGTGTAAAGGGTTAAAAGCAAATATATATAACAAAATAAAATCATTAAAAACGCATTATATTCAAATATTAATCTGCTTCCATCGACAATTTGAGAAAAAAATATATAGGGCCCTGCGAGTCTCAAATTTCAGTTCGAATCGAATCCCAGATCGAACCATGTAGAGCATTTCGAATCGAATCGAATATCGAACTGAATCTCACTGCTCTTCAAGAAAGGGATATTATAAGTTATCTCGGGCAACATCCAGGATACATGGAGATTTAATACCTGGATGTCGGTTTTCGACCATGAGGCGCAAGCCGAATGGTTGAAAAGGAGACATTCAGGTATTAAATCTCCATGTACCCTGGATGTTACCCGAGATAACGATTTTGTCCCGCCTCCTAAAACAGAAATAATGCCGAGATGTAAAATATGATCCCACATTAAGACTCAAGGGACGAAGTTTAGACCCCACACTGAGCATCAGGTTTTGAACCAAACAGCGAAACAAACGTCACAGCAAAACTATAAATAGACCGAGTCTGTTTCCGAATCGTTGCCTATAAACCAGGTCACACATGGAGAAGTGTTAATTGTTTGTTTTAAACAATTCAAATTCAGTATCAAAGTCTTTCTCTAAAAAATACTCTTTAAAAAGCCGTGCAGCAGTACTATTTGATTTGACGGTGGATTTAGGCGTGAGTTCAATCCGTTTGCGAACGATGTCTCCATCGGAGTGACAAGCGAAGCGAGAGATTGACATTTTGTATTCTGCTCAAGCGATATCGAAGATAAACAGATGAGTTGCTCCCCTTGATGTTCTCACCCCGCAAAGCGCAAAAGTATATTTGCGAACTCGATTCAATCTGTTCAGTCTCATCGAATACATGTACGACAACCAGCAAGTGCTTCTACTCATAGGGCTGCAACGATGTTTTTTTTTAATTTGTATTAGTATTCACTACAATGCGACAATAAGTTGGATATAACTTAACAGTTCTAATAAGAGTTTCTGCAATCGATGTGACCCAGTCGGGGTCAAAGGTTATTTTTTATCACCTTGATGTTTCTCGAGTGACAAACGGGGAACAACGGCGCTCGCTCTTATCACCCGCATGTTTGAAGATAGCCGATACCATGGCTATCTGTTTCGGTCACGTTGACCAATCAGAAGGCGCGATGCATACTGATACAGAGACAATGAACCTTCTGACAACTTTATATATTATTTATTTATCTATTGGGGTTTAACGACACTATCGACAGCTGGGGTCACCTAGTTTTGGACAGTTTTACGGATGGAGGAAGTAGAGGTACCAGGAGAGAACACCCGAGCAACGTCGAGAAACTGTTAGACTCCCCAACGTACTAACACCAAGGTTAACTTAGCACTGGTTGAAGGCAAGTGCACCAGCGACGTTCAGTGCGCCTTAGTACACAGCGCCACCGTGTCCCCACGCTAGAAATCGGGACTCAGTGCCTTGCCCAAGGACACAACGCAGTTACTCCTGGTGGGGATCGATTCATGGACCGACCATTCGGTTTGAAGTCCAGTTCCGTAACCACCGACCCACCACGCACCCTAACTTTAAATTTTGTCAGTCTCCAGTCCAGCTTTACATACAATGGCGACTCGTCTGTTTGTTTGGGCAAATCCATAAAAAACTGGAATATTCCCGAACGGGATCAAAGCGGTTTCCGAAACGGAACCTCCCTGAACTCTTTTTTATCATCAGGTCTCCTGTAAGGTGAAGGTCACCTGTAAGGTGAAGGTCTCTTGTAAGGACTCCTGTAAGAAGACCTGAGGATATAAGGAGAGTTCAAAAAAAATAACTCTTGTTTGACTTTTGAGGACTCTTTATTTTTGAGGCTATTCGGAAATTTCCGAATCAGCGTTACTCGGCTCGAATCGAATCATCGATACGATTTCGAATCGAATCAGATCTTCGCGTGGCTCTAAAAACTGTTTCCTAAGTGGGAATTGATCTGGTGAGAATTGTATACCGTGAATTACACTGCAAAAAATATAGGTTCTCTTTAGAACCAAAACTGGTTCTAATCTTGTCCCTGAGATGGAACCAGCTCTGTTTAAACGGTATTTATTTCAAATCAAATAAATTTACCAAGATTAGCATTCACTTTTAACAGAATATTACATGAAATGAAGTAGATTCAGAACTAAACTTGGAGCTTATTCAACGCAGTCGCCAAACATTTTAAAACAAAGGGGATATGAATAGTTGGCATATCGAACCAGTTTGGGTTCTGAAAAAAACCAAAACTGGTTCGATATGCCAACTGTTCATATCTCCTTTGCTTAATAATGATTTGAAACAACCTCGTATAAGCTCTAAACTTAAGGCTGAAACCCCCGCAATTTATGTTTAATTCTGTTAATATTTAATGTTAATCTTTATAAATGTATTTGATTTGAAATAAATACTGTTTAAACAGAACTGGTTCCATCTCAGGGACATGATTAGAAGCAGTTTTGGTTCTAAAGAGAACCTATATTTTTTGCAGTGTAGCCTAACGAGAATTGGTCCGGTGGGTATGAATTCTGCTTATGAGAGTCTGGAACATAGAGAAAGGAAGTTATTGTGGAAGGAATCTATCCTGGTATCAGGGACGCTGAAGCGTTGGGCACTGGGGGATATATTTTCTATTGTTGTATGGAAAGGGTGTGGAGGAGGTATCCTATCAAACAATTCGCATGAGAACTACTAAATACAAAATTACCCATATTCTTCATGTAGTATGTGACATGTGTGTGGAAACGGTTACTTTTAGCTTACAACTCTATGTGCTACTTCGCCTACTTGTAATGCTACTGTTCATATTTTTCTGAAATAAATATTGTTTAAACTAAAAACTTCGCATGTATGTATTTTTACGTAAACAATGTCCGACGAAATATACTCAGTACTCGACATTGGCCTGGGTGTGTGGGGGCTGGGTGAATGTGCCATATCGACTTTTTGCGAAGAAGCGCTGAGTTGCCTCGTGCGACTCAATATGCAACGGAATTACTAATCAAATCACAATTATATTCTACCCCCTAGCCAACCCATTGGTAGAAAAATGTTCTGCAAACGGCATGCTTCAGTTAGTTGTGTATCAGCGTCACATGTCAGGTCAATCTTCCGAAAATGCCCTCTTAACCGGTACAGTGCTAAATTATTTTTGGCTGTTAAAATTTGTTCACATGTCATTGCGTTGTTACTATTTATGGGAGAGTGCCTGTAGGCACTCTCCCACAAATTGTAACAAGGCAAAGACAGGTGGATTAAATAATTATACTTCAAAGATAATATGAAGCACATCCACAGAATATGAAGCCCTTAAGTTGGGGTACCTGCTCTTCAGAATAAAGCCCAAAAATGGGCTTCCAGCATTCTATCACTTGAGAGTTAGACCCTTTGTAATTTGTGCTTAATCCTTCCCATACCCAGTTGTTCAATGGTATCGTCCAAGAGAATAAAATTTACAACAAAGTGGGTGAATCTATGTTGTTTTTATTGGGAAGTTCAGTAATAATTTAATCCTGCAGCCCTATAGGACTGTTGGATTAAAATATTGCTGATACCCTTGGCAATTTGTATTTCTTTTCGGTAATTTTGTCATCAAATACTTTGTTTACGCAGAAATATATAGGCCAATGCATAACGGTTTGAAAGGTTTGAATCGGATAGAAAGAGTTTGAATATCCATACCAAGATTGCTGTGTTAATTCAACAGATACCGCACGGCGGCCGTGGACTGGTCACTTTCTACAGGTGGGAAATATTTCCACGGACCTAATAATATTAGATTCCAAACACTAATTATGGAAATAATCATCAAAAATTTAATTAATGAAGCACCGGGTACAACACGGTGCTTCATTAATTAAAATTTTGCTGATGATGATTTATATTACCTGGTAAACGCATGCGTGGACATCACTGCCCACGCGTGGGTTACGACCAGTCCACCGCGACTGTACTGTACGTGCAGTACAGACATTCGGGAATGTGCGCGACACACAACCCGTGGAATCCGGCTAACGTGCAAGAACAGCATATAAGAGCGCGTCAGATCGATTGTTACGCATCTGATGGACGTTGTTTAGGGTGAATGAAATAATTCGATGTAAAACAGTGCCAAGCGAGAAAATAAACATATGGCCAATGGTGATATTTTTCTTTAAAAATATCAGCTTTATTCGCTTATATATTTATTTGGGTGTAACGACACTTTTGACAGCCAGGGTCACCTCGTGTCGGACAGTTTTTCAGGTAGAGGAAGCCGGAATACCCAGAGAGAACCACCGAGTAACGGCGAGCAAGTGTCAGACTCCCCAGCATACTAACTCCGCACAAGCAGGGTTAGCATTGATTGAAGACAAGTACGCCATCGACGTGCAGTATGTCTTAGTACACAGCGCCACTACACTCATAAGTGGGCAATTGGGATGAAGTGCTTTGCCCAGTGGCACAACGCTGTTAATCCTGGCGAGGATAGAATCGTAGACCTTTCGGTTGAAGTCCAATGCCGTATCACTGAGCCACTGTGCTCCCTTTTATTCGCTTAATTCGAGTTTAGTCGTGATATAAACACAGTACACAACTCGGGGAGAGCAGATGGAAGAGGAATCAACGACCCTTTCTGGTGTTTTTTTTTTAATTTAACTCGGCGCTCTTGAAACAGTTAACCCTTTACCTAACGTAACGTCCAAAACCGGCCAGCGCTATTCTCCAAAATCGCCAATTAATTTTCATTATTTTTTTCATTTTTTGTCTCAAAAACATAAGTTATGACCCCTCGTTGGAACGAGCTCGTCGAGCTCGTTCCAACGAGGGGTCATAACCTATGTTTTTGAGACAAAAAATTTAAAAAACTAGTTATTTAAGAATTATTTTTGCAAGTGTCGTCTGCTTTTCAGGTTAGGTAAAGGGTTAAACAACTCCAACTCTAGTCGTTAATTCCAGTACCCCGTACGCCACCCTCGTTGTGTTCTGCCTTAACATTTTACCTAACGCGAAAAGCAGACGACACATGCAAACAAAATTCTTGAAAAACTATTTTTTTTTAGTATTTTTTTTGTCTCAAAAACATAGGTTATGACCCCTGGTTGGAACGAGCTCGTTCCAACGAGGGGTCATTACCTATGTGTTTGAGTCAAAAAATGAAAAAAATAATGAAAATTGGCGATTTTTGTGCATAGCGCTGGCCGGTTTTGGTCGTTACGTTGGGTAAAGAGTTAACATCTCATATAATTTAGGAAAGCTTTATGGTTCGCACATGCGTGTTGTGTGTCTCTCGGTAAAGTAACTTGTGTGAAAGCATTGAAAAAAGTTTTACCCCATTGAGACGGTGTTAGAGAAATTCCAAAATATACTGAACTTGAAATCTCAACAAGCAGTTGTGTTGTTTTGAATATTTTGTAAGGATTTTCATAAAATATTCTATCAGTTATGGTCAATGATTGGGATGAGGATTATTGGGGGTGGTGTGGGGGTTGGGAAATGTGCTATTATATTCGTAAAAATCAATGCAACTGAATAAATGACATGGATAAAAATAAAAACGGATGACTTTCATCGCACACCAGAATAATAAAAAGCCATCCATGAAAACATATTTGTTCTTTTTCAACAACGCAGTGGATTTTATGCAAAAGAGAACGATTTTATTATGGTATTTTACAACCTTACGTCGAGGTTTTATCTCTTTCACAAATCTGATTGATGATATCGAGCAAAAATGCAAACAAAAAATTATATTATCTGCTTGTTCAGGGAACGGCATGTCTCCTGTTATAAAATGCATTTGGGAATAAAAACAAGAAATGTGAGTTCGTCAATCAATTCTGTTCGGACTCAAAGACAGTTATAGTCAAACAGATATCCGGACACGTCTCGAAAATGGATGTCACAACTGTCTTTAGTAAAACAAATGTTTCGCTACACGGAAATAATTTTAGCCCTTCTTTTCAACTATCAGACTACCGGACCGAGTCTACGGCCAGGGAAGCGTTTGGTTATAGAATCGTATGATTTTCAACAGCTTGTAAATTCTAATTCGGGAAGATATGCTACTAATCTGCATTTACGAATAACCCGCTCGTGGATATAATCGGCTCACCTTTTGCGGCGAAATCGGCATGCGGACACAATTATCGACATTGCTAACCTATAGTTGAAACTAGAAATTTCGTGTCTGTTTTATACATTATTCTAAAGTAATAGTGCGCTGAGTACGTTCACTTTTGTCCCTGTCAAACTGCACCATTAGCGTAACTCAATCCCTGCAGAGAAACAGGGTGCCCAACCTTGTACCATTCTATACTAGTAAATAGAGAAAATTAACATCATTCCTAACTTCTACTGCGATACAAGTGCATGTAATGATGTAAATGGATATTAAAATTCGACTGCATACACAGAGTGAAGAGAGTGGATTACTACTTAATCGCAGCGCCATATATTCTCCACTCGAAAAGTATTTATAATTGCTCGCAACAGCACAACAAACACTTGCAAACTTTCATCACATGGACCACCGGGTGCAACCCGGTGGTCCATGTGATGGATGTTCGCAAATTCGTCTTGTGTTTTGTCCTCAGAAATTGTAGGTAATTACTAACTGAAAAATATATACCACGGCGATTTAGTAGTAATCCATCCTCCACACACAGCAGTCTTAATATTTTCTTTCTGTTTGATTGGTTTAATTCGAGATTTCACCACTGCCGACCTCGCTAACAGCGCATTGCATTTTGCATTGCACAGCACAAACGCTCTTGTGTATTTCAGACTACTTACTTCTTTCTTCTGCAGTAAGGAGAGCATTAACGAACTGCTCTAATAGTGACAGGACTTCTGGTTTCAACTGTATTCGGTCGAAACACACGTGTGCACTATCGACGTTTCGTAAAAACATTTGTGACCCATTCCTTGCATCTCTTATAGTTCATATCCAATTTAGGCGAGGCATGAAGAGGAATTTGTTTCACTGCAATTTTTCTTTTCCGGGCTCTATTAACTCGGTTATATTCGCCCAAGGCCAATTTCCGCTGGACCAATGTCTCACCAGACCAATGCCCAAATGGGACAACAGTTGTTCCTCAGGCTATGAATGAAAACAGATTTAGATTTGAAAGTAACATGTGTAATGACTTCATCTTATAATAGGTATAAAGAGGGTAATTCATATTTTTTATTTTACCAGCAAGCTTTTTGAACCAATCAGCGTGCAGTATCAGTCACTCAAGACTGAGCCATATGCTATCACTTCTCAGCTGAACTGAAGTCATCCCATATGGATCCATATGGGGTGAGAAGACGCAATTTTAGATACCCATTAAATATCCTCGCATCGCCTCCCAATAAATACACTTCGCACTGCGCAAGACGCCAAATTATCCCACTGCTTAATGCAGTCTTGAGTTATTGATAAACCGAGCGATAACGTATAACTTGATCACAATCTGAGTTAGCACCCTTGCATCACCCAAAGCAACGTTTTGTTTAAAAACAAAAACACACATGTAAAAATCGGCAAGTAGCAACATGAAACGTTTCGGAACTTTGTCTGAACAAGATGTAGCTGTTGGAAAAGAGGAAAGGACACTCTGAAAACACAACAAAATCGAACGTTCTTTTAAAATTTAATCAGGCGGCTGGTATAATAAATACATAGTGGTGCGCTTAGCGGGCAGATACGGTGTCATATGAGGCGAGGCAAAACAATATTTGTTTTGCTTCGCCTCATATGACACCGTAATGCCACGTCCAATATTGTTTTTGCTCCGCCTCGTATGACACCGTACCGCCTCGCCCAAGATTGTTTTTGCTTCGACTAATATGACACCGTATCGTCTAACCAAGCACCCCATAACTTATGATATTTATTTCACAAGAATATGTGCTCGAACTTCCTCGATGATTTAACGCTTCCATACGATTCGCACGGGGGTAAGATAGGACTGACTTACGATATAGTTAATGTCAGTCCAAACATGGACGCCAAGCCTGTAATTTAACATATGATGTGGTCTTACCAGTCAGGGCGCATCATATTCAACAATTCAATTGCAACACTCTGCAATTGGTTTTCACTAAACTATTGGAATATCGCATGGTATACATGCGTACCATAAGTAAAACTCCCTCTGACAGTTCCCCGACTATCTTCAATATTGGTAGAGTGGGGAGGGGTACCACACTTGTTTGTCCGACCACGAGATGGAGTTGGCTGGCTGTTCTTGTGCTCACATACCTTTGCTTTTCAGTGCGTTTGTCTGACAAAAAGTTCCAATAAGAATAAAATCAAAAGACTAAAATTGAAAGACTGTAAACCGCTTCATTTTTGTGGATTATTCAGACGTGCAACAGACGTTGGTCCGAATGAAGTGTTGTTTAACACTTTACCTAACGTAACTGCCAAAACCGTCCAGTGCTATTCGCAAAAATCGCCAGTTAATTTTTTTAATTTTTTTTTCATTTTTTGTCTCAAAAACATAGGTTATGACCCCTCGTTGGAACGAGCTCGACGAGCTCGTTCCAACGAGGGGTCATAACCTATGTTTTTGAGACAAAAAATGAAAAACATTAGTTATTCAAGAATTTTGTTTGTAAGTGTCGTCTGCTTTTCATGTTAGGTAAAAGGTTAAGGGGTCGTCCAACCTAACTTTGGTCAGATTTCAGGAAATTGTCTTCAAAGTCCAAAAATGACCAGAAAGAAATAACCAAATTTAATTAAACACCAAAATGTTTGGAGTGCAACATAGAACATGTACTAACTGAAATTTGCCATGGAACTGATATCATGTGTCTCGTAGCACTGCCTGAAAGTCTGCTATGCCATAAGTAAGTAAAAATATTGAAAATAAAATACCTTAAAATGACTAAATAGCTGTATTTTGCAGTCCTCCAAGTACAAACTCGAAGAAATCGTTTTGTCATTCGTGAAAAGAATGAGCTGTAAGACTAATTCCATTCCACAGTATCTACAATTCCCAAATGCTGCCATTTTGATTTGTTTTTGTTTTCATGAAGAACGTTCAGTAGAGGTCAACTCCATACAGTTCAGAGAAACAGGTATGGAGGCACAAGTGACTCCATCAATGAAAAATTATGAATATGAATTTTGAACATTGTGTGGTAAGTATATCTCATAATTCTGTTAGAAGATGGTTTACTATTTTTGCCATATTCACAAAAATGATTTCATTGATAAACTAGGGAAAAAATATTCTTATGTATTTGTTTGGTATCATGTGGGCCATTTCTGGTGTTTAGTTATGACAAACTGCCATTTGAATACTCAACTAAGGTGAACTGTGGCCACAAAGATTGGTAAAAATATCAAACTAACAACTGGACATGAAGGACATTTGTATCAACGAACGGATTTGTTTCAGAGTGTGTGAATGTTAATTCCATGTTTTCATTTGCATAATTTGTTTTGAAACTATCGTTCTGCTGTAATAAGTTTCCGCGAAAGTTGGCTGTTACCAGAACTGGTCCATTTTACAACCAAAATTGTTTATTTGTTGATTGAATCCAATATGATAGGCAGTCAACAATGGGAAGGCGTGAACAAAACCACGATAACTGCGGTTGATGAGTTCGTTTATCTGCAGTTTCTAAAACAGTTGGGCCTTCAGTAATCTAAACGATCCGAACAACGAGTGAATGTTGATGTGGATACAATGTTAGCATGCGATTTCGCTGGCACCATTTTCATATCACCAGTTTGTTAACGCAAAGGCAAAAAGATCGGGACAGATCAATTTCACACTGAATCCACACACTAAAAACTAAAGTGTTAAAACGGACACCTTCAATGTGTTAAACCCATTCTAACTCTTAGGGTTTGATTTTAACACTCAAAGTGCAATGCTTTAAGCACTTGGACATTACAATCGTCAGACATTTGAAACTTGAATGGATGGCACTTGTGTCTAGCATTGGTGGTTCTTCCAGAATCGGCCATAATTTGATTTGCGCTTGGTGAGTACATAATTAAAAGGAAATAACGCAGGTGACGCGGATCAGGCTCGAGAGTTCGAGCCTGATCCGCGTCATCTGCGTTGTTTCCTTTTAAGTGTCGCGACATTACACTTGTCAAGTGGTATTAATGTAACACCTTCAAGTTCTGGGATATTTACACTTGAACAAAGTGCTAGTTCAGCACTTAGTAAGTGTTAAATACAGCACTTCAAGTGTAGTTTTTAGCACTTTAGTTTTTAGCGTGTAAGCGCGGGGCAAAGTTAATTTTACAATGTTACAAAATTTCAGTGCAGATGGACAACTAAACGCATTGTCGTTCTCTTACTTTGAACTCTTTTGGGTAGCAGAAAAATATGGAAATAGAAACAGAAAATTGTGATAAATATAGTTCGGCCTTCAATCAAATGATATTTTCTCACATTGCCATTGATATTTGTGTAGATATTTTTTTTTCAACCCTAATTATGTAGTTTTATATTTTACGTATCGACAACAACAAAATTATAATATTACGAAACAGAGGCGTAGTAATCCGTTTCTAAAATGGCATCCCTGAATAAGGAAGCTGAAAATATTCTGCAATTTCGGCTCTATCTCGCAATAATGGCATTGTCAGTACAACTTTCTTCTGTTCTGTGAATGTATTGAGTGTCTTCAATTCCACCGCCCTGCACATGTCAGAAGAGTATGGTCGTTCCTGTAGTTCTTACAAGCCAGAAAATAAGCAGACTGTCATCTGCAAAATGAGGTCCCCAGAGGGTGAATTTGGTGAGGCTACCCCGCACAGCAGGGTAGAATCACTAATTTTACCCTCTGTGAACCTCAATCTGAATCAAGGTCTCAAACCTAAACAGAAAGAGGTACCCAGAGGATACATTGGCCTACTGTATAGGATAGCTTCAGCACATTCACCCTCTGGGGACCTCATTCTGCAAATGACAGATTGCTTATTTTCAGGCTTGAGTTCTTAGAGCTTTGAAAACACTATTTTACCCAAGTTCACGATTTGCCTTACATAGTTACAAATCGTCATGTGACCAATTTCCTCATGGTGAATTCAAATGAAAGCTTATTTCGTTTTCGTGCATTTTCTTGGGAACCCCTTTGTAACTCATCTGGGACGAAATGGTAGAATACGCTTTCTCCGAGTCTGGAGTTCGAAGACTTTTATTTGAAACCCAATCATTGGAATTGCCGATCTATTCGTGATTTTTGCAATTGGTTATAGTGGCGTAGATAAAGGGGGGGGGGGGGGGGGGGGCGGAGGCCCCCCCCCCCCCACCAGAAGTTTTGTCGGAAATTTTTAGGGACCATTTTTAGGCGAATTAATGCCTAATAACATTAAAATGCTGGCTTTGGGGATGAAAACATGCCATTTTGGGTAAAAAACGACCAATTTTCTGTACATTTGCAGTAAACAACAGATTCTTTCTGTTTGTTTGGGTTTTTGTTGTTGTTACACTGTCGGAAAATTTTTGGTCTGTCGAAAAATAGTGGGCTTGCCCCTCCGCCAGCGAAAGGCTATCTACGCCACTGATTGGTTACTTATGCCTTTGGAAATTTGCCTGTCGTCAAACTCATGAAAATAATTGTTTTTCATGAAAAAATGATTATATTCCACTTCCTTGTATTCCAGTCATTATTTTGCTATATAATATGTCTTTTTTTTACTTCTTGTCTCAGTATTTTGAGCACTGGCGAAAATTTCAAAAATTTTCCAAAAGTTTTGTTGGACGATCCCTTAAATTACAAATCACTTTATGATTTGAACTAAGATGGAGCGTCCCCGACTTTTATATGATTTATTGATTATTTGTCCAGTGACGTCGTGGGGTACACAATAGGTTTATTTACTAAACTTGTAATAGTTAAAAGTTGCCATTGTTCATTTCACGATGTGAGTTCTGGGCTGTGGGTAGGGATATTGGAACGTAGATGTTATTGTGATGAATTGACGTAACATAATCTGAGATTTTGTGGCTCGGAGCGTATGTTCATCCTCGACGATTTGCGTTTCGGTTGTGCATAAGCCTCGAGACGCAAACTTCAGGTCATGTCACCGCCAATTCATCGGAATAACTTATTATGTTCCAATAAGAGTAAAATCCTCGCCCTCTGATTGCATAAGAGCTGGCGTAGTTTCTTTTATGTTTACGTCTCCAGTGGACCAGTAGCAAATGTTACCGTCTGACGTCACAACTCGAAATATTTGAAATGACGTCGCCCGTTTCGTAATTGCTTCATCAACGGAGTGACAAGCAAGCCGCTTCATTTTTCTGGATTTATTACACGTGCAGCAGACAGATGAAGTGTTGCTTAAATTTCAAATCGATTTACGCTTTGAACTGAGATGGAATGAGTATATCTGGTTTATTGATTATTTAACCACTAGTGGGGTACACGAGAGGTTTATTTACTAAACCTGTGATCGTTAAAAGTTGCCTTGAACAAGGCAACTTTTAACGGTCACAAGTTTAGTAAATAAGCCTCTCGTGTTTCACGACGTAGGTTTTGGGCTATGGGTAGTGTCTTATTGGAACATATACGCTATTGTGATGAGTTACCATGACGTTACCTATTATCGAAGTCTGATTCAACTCACATAGAACTAGGCTAGTAACTACGTGTGACGGGTTTATGTCACGCTGATTTTAATAATCATGGATACACCACGCATTCCACGACGGTGACAACCTTAGTCCACATGTTTTAACTCTGGGTCTGTTGATTCGATGTACTGTGTCTGTGCCTTCACAGCATTTCAGCAGACTGGATTTCTATATAATATTCAACTGTTTTTTGTTAACACTTTGAACCCCGGTGATAGTGGTATCTACCATGATAGTTCAGTGCAAGGAATTGGAAGAGTCCATATTTATTATTTTGGGATAAACCAATTGATATTTTCAACCTGCAGCCTTGGGGCTACACGTTGAAAACATTGATTGGTCTACCCCACGCTTTAACTTGGAAGCCATCCTACTTGAGGAAAGTATGACGTAACATGTTGATGAACCGAAAAACGGCGTATTGAGTTCAAAGTGGTTAAGATATGCTTGCTGCTTGTGCAGAGTACTATCGGGTGAGATTACTTGGCCCGACTACTTTCCGTCGAGGCAAAGCATTTTCTTTTTGCCACCCTCCCCCCTCGCCCCTGAACTGTAAGGTACGCCTCTGTCTATTTATTTATTTATTTATTTTATTTATTTATTTATTGGAGTGTAACAACACTTTCGACAGGCAAGGTCACCTCGTGTCGAAACAAGCATCTGTCGCAATCGCCTCTATCCGACTGTAGTATTAATGTAACCGGACCCTTTAAATAATTCACGTGCTTGAGTAAAGAAAAGTTGATAGCATTGAACACGACTTCCTGGCAGCGTCATTTTGTTAAACTCTCAAGCATCATTTCGTATAGGGATTCATTGTGGAAGCACGGACCATACTGCATTGGGCATTATTTGGCGATTATATGTAATTATTTTTCACTTTTATTGACAATTGCAATTTGATGTATAAATAATATTTTGCATGCGAATTATTATTTAATATTAGATGTCACGTGACTTTCCTGCGTTCTGATTGGTTGAACAGAAGCACCCTATTTTCCGATAGTTCGTCAGCGAAATCGCACAGACCTACTATCATTTTTTTTAAAAAAGAATAGTGCACGGTAATAGTGCACGGTTATAAATAGTAACATTCGAATTCGCTTAGAAAATTCCATTGAAGCGTAAATACTTTACAAGACATCTCGTCCCATATTTATTATTACATTTAGTTTGGAGAAATAAAAATATGTGTATCGAAAGTGATGTTTGTAGTTTGTAGTAGTGTTAGGGGCGCGGGGGGGGGGGGGGGGTTAATGGAATAATGGTATTGTGTTTCTTGGGGTTTTGGTTCTCTACCTCTCTATCCTAGAACTATGAGTGGCAGAATTAACTTAGTTTACCTGTTTAAACCCTGAACCATCGTCTTTTCTCTTTGGTTGTGAATAAGAATATTATCTTACATATATGACCGATGAAGAACAAAAAACACACACACATATCTAATGTAATAAATATAGCATGACTTTTCGCTGACTATGCCAAAATAGTGGTCCTCGAGGACGCGTTGGGACTATCCTCTCCTCGAGGACCACTATTTTGGCATAGTCAACTCAAAGCCATGCTATATTTATTAAATATGATATACAACTAGAATGCAAAATAATCACCAACTCGAAAATACTTTCCCTAGTGCGTCAAAGCGATTTTGTTTTTCAAACAGTACTCATCGTCAATACACGAGCCCAAGGGGAACTTCATGATGGGTGTCAGGACAGATTGTTTCAGCGGAACCTTTCTCCCATGACAGAAGAGGTACAACTCAAACATTGCCAGCATTTTTCACATATCAGAATGATATGCGAGAAAGTTAAATGGAGGGTCTTCAAGTCGTTCCCAAATTCTAGTGAAATTTGCTAAATCCATCCAGTAAATTAAGTGAATGGAGTGAACCAAAGGTTCGGCCCATGCCACCTTTACTGGACGAGTTCCCTAAATGTCATTATAAATTGTAGCGAGTTGAAAATGTTATTCATCTCTTGATCCAAAACCTGATAACAGATACCAAAATAGACCGAAAAAAGAAATTGTTAATCCTATAAGAACTCAAATGACGCTGTAAAAACAATAAAATGTTGACAGACCTTCTGATCCAGAAATAATCTCCATTTGCATCTTTACTGTAGCCGCCACCGCCCCCTGCCCTTCGTCGTCCAATTTTACTACAGGATTCGGGGAGAAGATAGTGCAAGAAGTAGTAAGTTATGGACATGTGGCCAGGGGCGTAGGGAACTTATAATATTGGGGGGGGGGGGGGGGGGTATTGTAAACGGGAGCTTGAAGGGGATAGCACGGCCGCCTTTGGCGGCCCGCTTTGCGTGCGTGGCCGAACCCGGGGGAGAGTGTGGGAGGGGATTCCAGGAAAATTTGTGAAATATGAACTACTTAGTCATTTCCTCGCTTCTCAAGTGAAAAAATCAAGGTATCGTTGCTGTTAGTGTTTGGTATTTATCCCTTTACCTAACATGAAAAGCAGACGACACTTGCAAAAAAATTCTTGAATAACTCATTTTTTTCATTGTTTTGTCTCCAAAACATAGGTGATGACCCCTCATTGTAACGAGCTCAAAGAGCTCGTTCCAATGAGGGGTCATAACCTATGTTCTTGAGACAAAATCTGAAAAAAATCATGAAAATTAATTGGCGATTTTTGAGAATAGCGCTGGCCGGTTTTGGCCGTTACGTTGGGTAAAGGGTTAAAGGAGGATGTATGCCACAGAGGAAGATGTTAACCTGCTGAGCGTCATATCATTCAGTGACATCGGCTACCAACTTTTCTATGTACTGAAAATGGTGTAGATCATACAGTTTTTATGTGCGCTTGTATGATATAGAATATGCAGATGTATGTGGTTATTTTCGTGTAGATACTAGATATGATTTACAAAGTTTTGGAAAGTTGGGGGGGAAATACCCCCCCCCCCCCCTTACCCCAAAAATCCCCCCCACCCCGGTTCATACGCCACTGCATGTGGCGCATGAAATGTAAATAGATGGCCATAATTCCGGATTAATGTTTCGCACTAAACTGTAACTGCTCACGCCGGATGCTACTTCCTGATAACAAAAATAGCAAGTCTTCAATACACGAAAACAACCACCGCCCCCCCCCCCTCCCTTTCCCTCACCAGAAAAAAAAATACAGAAAAACAAAATTAAATGTGGAAATATGAACCTTCCCGGAGCAAATTGGTAACAATCTAAACTTGGAGTGGCTGCAGTGGTGTTCACCAGATAACATATTGAGTGAAGATTTCAAACAATCCAGAATCCACAGAAATTCCCTTTGGAGATTTTTCCGATTCCCACGGTTTACTTCCATATTTTGAAAATTTATGTTTATCCCAAACTGTTGTTGTTTAGTTCTACTTTTATTTGTAACTACATTTCTATTGTCATTGTCATTTCCGTTTCCCACTCCAACGTCATTTTCCCCAGTATAATGCATTTGGGCAAGTTTCCCTCTAGTATTTTAATTTGGATCGGTCTTCCATTAGTATTTTGAATTTGGACTTGTCCCCCTCTACAGTTTTAAATTTGGAAGGCCTCCCTCTAGTACTTTTGATTTGAACTCTGTCTTCTTCTAATATTTTGAATTTATTGTGTTGTCTGTTCAATTACAGTACCATCTTTGTTAACTCTTGAATTAATCTTGTTAACCCTTGGGGACTTTAATTATCCTGACGTTCAAACGTCACTGGGAATTCAGTTTCGTCAACGTTTTTCAAAATGCGACGTCAAACGTTGGAAAGTATAATAACAAGATATTTTTCACATTAGTGATTATCTGGCTGAGGGCTAGATTATTTTTGGTGGTCTGAATTTGTTATTCAAAACTTGTTTTATTACCAATTATTGGATAGTGCCCAGAGGCACTCTCCAATAATTTGTAATAAAACAAATTTATATAATCAAAATATTATTTGTGTTTGGCTGAATATGAAATATAAGCAAGGAAAGTGTTGGCTTTTGCACTGGCATCCTCATTTTTGAAAGCCCTGATATAACTTTTAGCACTCAACTAGAGCTGTAGGCTTTTAAATTTCTTGTTCGGTTTCGGTTTTGGTTTTTCAGGTGGAGTAAAACCTCGCTTCGGTTCGGTTTTCGGTTTGTCCACGAGGCCAAATAAAATTCAGTAAAACTCATTCTTATGTCCGGAGTCATAACTGAATGGTAGTGGAATTGAGTGAAACTCAATGAATGCCCGAAATAAGCTTAATACATGAAGAATCAGGAAGGCCAATATAATAATTACCTAAATATACAGAACTTTTATTCTGCTTGGCCATTTTTCGAGGTCTGACACCTACACGCAACTTGAGGAAAGCTGCAAACACAACTAAACTGAAATGTCGGAAATTCACAGAATGTAGCCTTCCCAGAGTAGTGAGAGTACCCAGACACTGCCATTGGCTGTGTCTGGGTACTTTCACTACTCTGGGGTGGTTACATTCTGTGAATTTCTGCAGCAAGAGAGTATTTAATAAAAAACGAAAAACCTTAGGTTACGGGATGTCGACAGTTTCGGTTTCGGTTTTTAAAAAAAAACTAAAAACCTAGGTTCGGTTTCAGTTATCCTACAGCTCTACACTCAACCAACTAAGATGTCTTGACAGCAGGGTTATTTTAGTATTTTAAGCTGCGATAACATTTGGCTCAACTGTTGTCACTGAGCACTATTCGGGAGAAAATAGGAACTGAGGTTAAAACTTTAAAAAATCGAAAAATAATAACAAAACAAGTGGCCACAAAGTATCAACGTGCTGTTTGATTTCGTACGTCATAAGATGTACACAAGTATCAAAGGGTTAATATTCTTCCCATTGTATTTAATCTATCAGTCGAATGAATTGTTTTCAATTTTGTTCTGAACAATCTCGTACATTGTCCAAATTTTCGTTAATGATTGCATTCACCATTAAATTGTATTACCTTTACTGTGTTAAAATGAATTTGCCACAATGCTTACAAAATTTTGAAAAATGCCCAGTTTTTTCACGTATTCCCTTCTTAACCTTCACTGTATTGAGTGAAGTGATTTTGACTACAAGATGTTTTACAACACTATACACCTACCGATTTATGGTTGACTAACATTATTAAATTTCTCGGTAGTATGTTTTCTATCATAGTTTCTAGTATAATTTTATCACTTGTACATATATTTTACAGTATTCAGTTGACCATTGATTGGAACCTTCTTTGTTACCTTGCACCCCAGTTACTGCCCCCCATCTGTTCATTTGAGTAGTAGTAAATTTGTTCCCAATTTGTTCGACATTCTTTCCCAAAATGTCCTATTTTTCCATTTGTCTCATATGTCTCAGGTAACTTATTGATTTATTTATTGATTGGTGTTCTGCACAATGGCTAACCATGACCGTGACAGTTTTACGGGTGGAGGAAGCCGGAGTACCCAGAGAGAACCACCGAGCAACGGTGAGCAACTGTCAGCTCCCCAACATACCAACTGCACACAAGCAGGGTTAGCATTGGTTGAAGACAGGTACACCATCGACGTGCAGTACGCCTTAGTACACAGCGTCACCGTGCCCCCACGTGGGCAATGGGGTGAAGTGTCTTGCCCAAGGACACAACGCGGTTGCCGCAGGCTCGGGTAACTGAAAACCAATGTCTGACTCATGACCTCTGCATACCGTAATTTCAGTTCTTTCTTGGGATCTTCCATTGGGCCTTCAAGACTCTATTGGATATATCTCAGAATAAAATCTGCCACGCTAAAATTACTGGTCTGTGCAGCTATTAGTCGCATTATCCTGAGCAGTATTTCATTTACTCCACGGTGAATTTCTAGTGCCTTAATTTAATCAATTTTCGGGAATATGTGGGCTTTCTAATAATTTGTTCTACTGTAGCTGTCAAAGCTAGCGTCTGATTTGCATTCGCCGACTGCAGGCTAATTTTATTTCCCCCCTTTTGATAGAAACTACTGATATCCCAAGTAGTTTTACTACCCTGTGGCAGCTGATGAGTCAGCTTCAAAATCTCAAAGTGGAGCCTTTTTAGCGTCCGCTAATTATATATCATTTTCAGCATTTAAATCTGCCCTCGATCCCTGTTCAGCGTCATGTAATTTTCGTGATATGTTGTGTTCGTAGTTCCGTCTCTTTCATTCCCAAATCTGTCTTCAGGGGCCAGTACAAAAACTTTTACAGCTGAATTTTCTAGTCTTGTATGTTCTAATTATGACTTTAAATGGATTGAAATGAACCATTAGCATTTTCAAAGATATGGCAATTTGCCAGCTGGCAAATTGCCACATCTTTTAAAATGCTAATGATTCATTTTAGTCAGCTATATTAATAGGTAGAAAATACAATAGAAAATACAACTGCAAAACGTTTATAGTATTGACTCCCAGCCAAAGGACGTTTTCCATCGAGTTATAACTCTCAGTCATTTCTGCCTCCTTTTCGCTGTGTTTCTCAGCTGATGGCTCTTCTGTTAACTATTCAATTGTCTGATGCATTTCCCCAAACACTCCAACAGTCATTTTGTGAACAATTATAAATTTACCCCTTTTCGGCTGATGACTTTTCAAAAATGTAACAAAAGCTGTACTTACGGTTGTCGACATTACACACACTGTTTATATATCTCTTATGTTTTCCATCCTTCACTCAACTGTGCAATTACTTGTATCAATTTTTCTCAGCGACATTACAGTTTGGGTAGTTTTCCCGAATATGTCTGTTACAAGTCCCAGGTAAAACACGACTGTTGAGGTAATGCGTTTTCTTGATCAAACGCGTCTTTCACATTCAATTATGTTCCTTTTATAACACCACACGTTTTGGGAGTTCAGTCTGAAGCATTAAAAGTAATTTTCATCCGCATAAAACTGGTTAAAAATCCACATCGCGGCACAATTTATACCAAAGCGGCTTGCTGGCTGCGATAGCATTACTTCGTCGTTCTCCACTAGGTTGTTTTCAAGCAGTTGTGCTCCGTGTTTAGCGTAAGGAGTGATCTGAGGTATCAACAAATCTATTTTACGACAATCAACTGTTCATCAGCAGCTCCATTTCTGTATATCGGGACACCATATCATTCTGAGTAACAGTTACATAGACTAGCATCGGTAATGTCAGAATGATAGTAGTCTACTGTAGTATATCAGCACTGGACTCTCTAAAGTGTATCTCCGCCCTACAGTATTGAAAATAGCCAAGTCCCATTCTACTAGGATTTAATAATGGAAAGTAATGCGCGGCTATTTCAACAGACAGCTAACAGAAATTAATACTTCAGAAATTAGCTCAAAAAGCAACTGGCTGGAAATAAGCCAAACAGTAGCATCAATATCAGTGGAAACTTCACCAAGTCGTCGCCTGAGTGCTAGAATGTTCTATGTCCCCATGGGACATAGAACATTCTAGCACTCCGGCGACGAAGTGTCCACCGACGTACATAACTCATCTAGATTCCTCTACAACATTTCTAGTCCCCGTGCCCTGCGTGTTGTAGGGAATCTGTTTCCCATAATCAGCATGCTGCTGTTAATGTTTGTTAAGCATTACCTCACTATTTACAAGGTTTAGATTCAGTACAAAACAACAGGTTTAGGCTGTCCACGCACTCGACTGTTTAGGAAGATGTTCGAGACGTCTTCCCACTGAAAGCATTGTTCGAAAAGTGACAAATTAACACAAAACGGTGCCATTTGTGTGCAGAGTACACTATGGTGTATCCCCGCATTTTCAGTTTTCCATCACGATGGTCACAAATCAATTCACATACAAGCAAAGTGTTATCCCAAAGGAGCCTTTCGCGGAAATTGATTGTCTAACAAAAAACGTGGCACCACGGGAGCAACATGGGGCCGAATCAAAAACGCCCAAACCATCCAGAGATACTGCTTGGACATATGAACAACACACTTTCAATGTTTCGAATTAATATCCACGGAGCCTATCGCCGGAAACCGATTCTCTGACAACAAAAGTGGCGCTACGGGAGCCACATGGGGCCGTATCAAAAGTCCAAAACATTTATGCACATCTAGAAACCCTACCTTAACATATGAACACACTTTCAATGCTTCGAATTAACTCCAGGAGCCTTTCGCCGAAAACCGATTGTCTAATGACAACAGTGGAGCTACGAGTGCCACATGGTGCCGAATAAAAAATCCGAAACTTTTATGCACATATAGAGACCGGTTAGCCGACAGCGAACTAATGCTGGGTTGAAGCCAACTTTCGCAGATGCAGATAATGTCCGTATCTGCGAAGTAATGTCCCATTTGGAGTTTTTTGTTATTAACGCTTCTAGCGTTCCACACGGCTATTTGTAGCTTATTCATGACAGGGGTCGGGAATTAGTAGCGGTGCTTTAGATATTGATTAGACAGGTGCTTTAGTCTGAGCTGATAGCGGCTTTGATTAGTGATTCCGAAATATGCGTCTTGAAAAGTCTGGACGCCGATCGGCTGACATCTTGGCAGATGTCAGACAGATTGGTTTTGACGTGTTTACTTAGTACTGAGTAAAGGGATCCGGCGATAAGGGAGCTGACAGTATGAGGAGATGACGCATTGTCAGGCTTGATGAGATTTAGGTTTTTCAGATGGATGGCGGTTTTTACTTTTTTAAAATGAGGACACCCCCGGTAGCTGCTAGGATGGCTTCCTTTACAGTTGGGGCAGGAGGGGGACTTTAGCCTGCATGATTTGGTGAGGGGTGATTCTCCACAATTCATGCAGGTTAGATTCCCTCTGCATTTGTTGGCCATATGCCCGAACTTTTGGCATTTGTGGCACTGTATGGGCGCTGGGGAGGTATTGTATTCCTCCCCAGCGTGCCACCTGCCATTGATGTGGATCCCATCTCTGATAATTTTTACCTTAGTTTCCTTGTCGGGGCAGGTAACTTTAATTTTCCACGTGACCTTGCCCGTGGCTTTGGAGTGGAATCTCTCCCATTTGCAGTTATTTATGCTAAGGTTAATGGCTTCTCTGGGGTGTCGGGATGGACCCTAGTTATAGCCGCACTGAGGTTAGGCGGGTTGTTCCCCCTGCCCTCCCTGGTGCTGTTGGTTTTGTTAGGAGCGGGGTTACCAGCTTTCTTCCTAGCGTCTCTTATTTGTCCTAGGCCGCCAGAATTCTTTTTGACCGCCGCGGAGAAGCTCATTTCCATGAGTGGGGTTGGCAGTGGCGCTTTTCTGGGCGTTGACTGAGTTGGCTGGCCTAGTGCCGTAGGTACTTCAGGTGATGTGTTAGAGAGGCTGAAGACACTATTGGTATCAGTTGCTTTATTTGTTTCAGTACCAATATTGGAATGGTCCGGAACTGAGGCAGAGCCAGAACCAGAAGAGCACGGGCGAGGAATTAAGCTCCTACACCTCTTGATTTTCCGTACAATCATGGTGTTGAAGCCCTCCTCGTTCGTGATCTCCTGCAGCTCTGTATCTGAGTTTGCATTGTCCCTGTTTAATTTCCTTTTTTGAGGAGTTTTACTGTGGGTGTGGACTCTACTACCAGTATCCTTGTTGGAGGAGGGTCTCCTATCAGGTAGGCTAATCGCATTTAGGTCTTCCAGGCTGTCACTGAACATTTCCGACAGTGGCTTGTCAGGATTGAAGCTTTTGGCATTTAGAGGGTCCTTCGGATCCTTAAGGGAGAGGCTCCTGATTAAATAAATAAATACTGTTTAAATAGAACTGGTTCCATCTCAGGGACAAGATTAGAACCAGTTTTGGTTCTAAAGAGAACTTAAATTTTTTGCAGTGTAGATAGGCCTACATATTAGAAAAGTTTACAAGAACTGTCCTTGATACAGTTAATTCTGCCAAAAGCGTGAACTATTTTATAATGACGATCTAATTCAATGTCTTTTGACCCTGTAGATAAAATGCTTTGATGGCGTGTACAGTTGGAAGGTTTAAAGGGATGTCTGGGCAGTGGTGGCGCCAGAGTTACAAAAGTGAGGGGGTACAGTTGGGTATTGCCCGCCACGCGTAAGTTTTAAAAAATTTTCTCAACTTCGGGAGGGGACACCCCTCCCGAAGTTGAGAAATGTTTTAAAAGTAAATGGTGTTCTCTGGAGCATTCTCAGACAATTAAATTAAAACAGTTTTATCCTGTTGAAACTTACTGGTTAGGTCTTTCAGTTATAGAAAACGTCGTACATGGTGACATTTTAACGGAAGAACGCTGTTGTAAAGTGCGAGCACAAAGCACCAAACGACACTCAAATCGAAAATGAAAGTAGGCTGCACTCCAAAAGGATGCGTTGCACGCTCTCGATTTTAGCATTCCTCGAATACTCTTAAGCGGTATGTTTCAGACCGTTTGAACGCGTGGGGGGCACACACAAACATAATTTAAAAACTTCTCTGATTTAGTGCACTTGGGAATATGGAATTAAGCATACCCACCATTACACCGCAACGTTCAATACAAAAATTAAAATGATAGTATTTTTTTACTATGCTTGGCGAAAAAAAGGGGAGGGGTAAGTACCCCCCCCCCCCCACCCCATGGCGCCGCCACTGTGTCTGGGCCCTTTTCAACCGTACTTTATAGGATACCATGTTGAGCTGATGACTAAAACTCGACAAATCAACTGCAGTATTTTGATCGTCTCTTTTAATCATATGCTTTGACAATTTTAAACATATCAGATTTATGTACCCTTTCTCTTGCTCTTTCCAAAACAAGGTTTTCCTGGAAATAGCTTTCGAAGTGCAATTGCTTTAGAAGTTTCAGATAACAACTTCTGTGTTTAGCTCAGAGATCCATTAGCTGAAACTTTGAATGTACATACAGTTCCCGAGAGAACGGGTTGCAGGGTAACTACAACAAAATAAGTGTTAATGTTTTTTCTAAGTTGGCAGTTCTAGATCTGGACAGGGCACTAGCCTGTACAAAATAGATATTACGTCACAAAGAACAAGCGAAAAGGTAAAGTGGTCCTGGTGTGTTTAAAATTCCCAATCTTTCCGAGTTTATTTGAAGAATTTTGCACAGTGATCTGATGTGCTTTTCTGTAGTACTCTGTTGAAAAATGCTCAGTCAGCCCTTTTATATTTACAACGTCGAATGACATAAAAATAATAGTATTTCTTGACAATATCAAAGGCACTAAGTTAGGTCATCATTATAAAATAGCTTGATGGTACCAAGGTCAGTTCATGTAAACTTTCCTGCTATCTGTTGGAGACCTAATATCCAGGCAAAAGAAAAATCTGAATTTTTTAGGCGATTTTAGAAAAATGAAACAACTATTTGCCCACTTTGTGCAGGCCTGAAATACTACCTTTCAGTAATAAAAAATTCCCAAAGAATGAAAAAATGAAATCAAGGGTTCAAAGTATTAACAAAGGAAAAATGAGTGAAAATATTCTTGTGGTAAACCTGCAAGTTACTTCCCTTCGAATTGTATGTTTATTCATTCTATTTTAATATTTAGAATATCAACCAGGACTTTTTCTGCAAAAAGTTCTGAAAAATTATAACCACGATCCAAACATTTACCACATACTGTACACGGAAAGTAGATAACCACTACAGCACTCGCGTAGTGTGGTTTTCCGCTCAGACAATAATTGTCGATACAGGTTATAACACATGAGAAGGGCAAGCACAGTTTTAGCCAATGAACGTGTGGATTCAGCCTGGCAGTCCCTTATCTGAAACTTTGCTTGTCATTCGCAAACTTCATCAGAGACAAAAAGTTTTTATCTTAGTGGAAACTCCACTCCACGTGTGTTCTGTTGGCAATTCACCCACAACGAAAGCAGCTTGGCAAAGTCGATGACACACTGTACAATCAGGTTTGACAGGTATCAATTCACCAGGAGTCTGCATAATCGCCATTAAAACTCCTCATCTTGAAATTTAGTGTAATTTTATAAGGACATTTCAATACAGCCGTTGTTACTTTCAGTCAAGCCTGTAGCCATTGTTACTTTCAGACAAGCCCGTAAGTGGCCTGGTCATTGACAGACTCAACTTGCATGTTTGACATATACCACTTAACTTGTCAGACATAAAGACTAGTACAACTTCTTAGAACTGAATATGAATCTATAACACCAAAGCAATGTTCAACTTTAGTAGGTTTTATCAATAGTGTCTATAACTACTATCAACTCTACTGTCTTCGTCCATTAATTGAGTCTTATATTACTTGCTTATAGCCCCTAACCTACTATTTGCCAAACGGCTACGTACTCTATGTAATCTCTACTACCCCCTACCTTCCATGGTTAGTCTTTACTAAGGTGAAAATTGGCTGCCATTTTGGGCTGATAAGAATAGCAGATCGTGCTCTTGAATTTTAAATAGTGTGGGGTGTTGATAAGAGTAGCAGATAGTAGGGCTGCACGATATTCCAACCTGAATACCGGTATCGGTATTCCAAAAAATACCGCGGCATACCGGTATATCGAAAACTGTTCAGATATATGAACACAAGTACCACAATCGAGACTCTCGATGCATCACGGTCGGAACGAATTAGCATGCCTTGATGATGCGGTTCGAAAAACTTTACCCAACGCAGACGATATCAAAATTTATTATTTTCAAAATTAGTTTTTCAGATTTTCCCCAGATTTCAACAAAACTATATCATGTGACCCCTCATTGGAACGAGCTCGACTAATGCACACTGCAGTTGGTACTGGCGAACAGATAGTGATGATCGTGCACAAGTCAACAGCAGACGACTGGGGGCCATGAAGGACATACGATAAACTAGGAGCAAGGAACCTATCCTAGCTGGGAGCCCAAACACTATCGCATAATGTGGAAATGATTTTTCGTAGGAGGAGTCAAATAGTCCCACGAACAAACGGGCTCCCCCCCCCCTCTCTGCTACATCACGCAACACACAGAAAAACATAACACAAACTGGATAGCCACGGGCTCCGCCAATGCAGGATGCACCGGGGAAAGTTTTTATTCACACAAAACAGTACATTAAATCAAAAGTTTAAACAACTTTTCCGTACAAGGTACATCATCGCCTGACACAACAGCCAACATAACCCGTATTCTGAGGCTCGTCAGCCTTTAAAATCGCAAAACAAACGAGAGGCATAGCAGCTGCAACCTCGTGACAGGTACAACAATACGCGGTGGGGGATAAAAAAAACCCATCCCCAGAAAAACAAAACAGACAACTTCAAGGTTTGGCGGCCCCGTGCAGAATGACCATGCAATGGACAATCAATTAACACACACGCCCCCTGTGTGTCGCACTGACTACACCAACAAGGGGAAATAAATTTCGTACTAATTCACTGCGTTCAAACGTGAGAAATTATGTTTGTCGCTCTCATTGTAACTGAGCTCAAGATTATCGGTTCTCGGCTGTTTTGAGTGAGCACCCCCCCCCCCCCCCTTCACCGATAATGATACAAACTGGAATTTGGACTGGTTGAGGTTACTGTTAGTAGTACAGTGGATAGGAGTAATGGTAAAATAAGCTAGTGATGGCGACAGCCGGGTTAGAAGCCAGTTCGTCCCCTGAGTTCCAATGTGTTCTATGTGCCAGTTGGGGACGAGTTGTACGCTCAGCAGAAATTAAAATGACATGGAACTGTGATTGCAGTACTACTGTGGGTAAACATTAGGGCTGCACGGTATATCGATAAACCGATATATACCGGTATTCAAACCAATATCGATTGAATTCGGTGCAATTATAAAAATATCGGTTTATCGTCATTATTTATTTACCCACAATTTAATTTTCAAGATGTCTTTAGTTTTTTAACTGTAGCCCCGAATGAATAATATTATCCCTTTATCCGAGGAATCGCCTGCTTGTGCCCCCGTAATATACAAATTCAGCAGCTGAAAAAATAATTTTAAAAAATTTCAACAAAACTATATCGTGTGACCCCTTATTGGAACGAGCTCGTTGAGCTCGTTCCAATGAGGGGTCACATGATATATTTTTGTTGAAATCTTTGGGGAAAATCTGGTAAACTAATTTTGAAAATAATTACTTTTTGATATCGTCTGCGTTGGGTAAAGGTTTTTTGAACCGCATCATCAAGGCATGCTAATTCGTTCCGACTGTGATGCCGCGAGTGTCGATTGTGGTACTTGTGTTCATATATCTGAATAGTTTTCGATATACCGGTATACCGCGGTTTTTTTTTTAATATCGATACCGGTATTCAGTTTTGAATATCGTGCAGCCCCAGCATATATGTATCAATGGTAGTAAAGGCCGACACAAGGGTATAAGCTGTTCTTAGTGGACGGTTAGTTCACTATATCAGAGTACTCCATTAACACAAAACATAAGTAAAATATTATTTTTCACTGCAAACTATCTCGTTTCAACGAGAAACATCCCGATACAACGAGAAGTTATTTTGTAACAACTTGCGAAAAGCACATTTCGTTATAAAATCATCTCAGTTTAACGGATCCATGCTTTGTCCTTATAATAGGGTCTTATCTCGTTATTACGAGATGTTTCTCAGTTATATGTTTTCTCGACAGCTCGCTGTAACGAGATGCGATTCTCGTTATAACGATGTGTTATCTCATAATAACGGGTTTTCAATTTTTAGATGTTCTTAATCAGCCACTGTTGCTGGCTGTTGCGCAAATGGTTACAATGAGTGAATGACTTCTGGTGTGGTAGAAGAGAGGTAACTCCTTGCAATGATCTCATGAACAGAGAACGCGTTGTTTGATGGCGCGAAGCATGGATTCAAAATTTCCCCGATATCGTTGGTCGGGAATAGAGTTTAATATATCCCCGGTTTTCTATAGTAACGGGAACGGGAAAGAAATTACACTCAGAACCGGAAGCCGGGAAATGTCCGGGATAAATTGAATAATATCAAGTAACTTTAAGAGAGTAACAAGACGCATTCATCTTCGTGAAAATGAACATATATTATTGGCAATCTGTCGTCTCATGTTGGAAAAGTTCTATTCCCAAGAGAAGTGTGAAAACCCAAACCTGCTTCCAAAGTCGTCTTCATTTTCCGAATCGCTAGTTTTATCACCACTTACCTCCTGGCGGCAACTCCCTCTTCACTACCGTCACCAGTCTCCTCTACTTGAAGCAGAGAAGACTGGTGACGGCAGTGAAGAAGGAGTTGATGTTGAAGGAGGTGGTGAATAGTGGTGAGTGATACTATAGTTATTCTGAAAATGAAGACGAGTTTGAACATTGAATTGAGTGAAGATCTTACTGTTGAAGAGGAGTCCTCCGGAACTGATTGAGAGCTACAGTGATTTCGGTTCATTGTGTTATGAAAAGAAATACTTTAGCTAATCATTTTGCCTGAAAATACATGAACAGAAAAAAGGTTTAATCAGGCCTAAAAAAAGAAAAAATCTGTTTCTCAGGCCCTCCCGCATGGTCCTTTTGGCTGCAGCATGCTCTCTTTTTATAACCAATTTAAACTTAAAAAAAATAAAAATTAAATGGTTTATGTCTGATATTTTACCCAAGTTAAAAAAATTTATGAATTTGTCCCTTGAGTGCAAGAAGGCTTTGCAATGCTTTAGCATTGCAAAGCCTTCTTGCACTCAAGGGATGGAATAAACCACCACCCATACTATTCTGTAGATTATGAGGCCTAAAACTTGAACCAAGAACATGAACTTTTGATGGCGAAGAAGTAATTACTGAAATAAAAAATAAAATAAAAAACCGCTCGCCCGCATGCAATTTCACAAATAATGGCCCGAGAAACAGAAGATCTACTTTGTGTGGCCTTATATAAAAATTGAACTTTCGAAAAGCTCTCGAATTTATATCTTTGATGTACGCATCATTTTACAAACTCCGGGCATTTCCTGTAAAATAGTACAGTGGAGCCCACTTAAATGGATATCTCTTAATTGTATGTCCCTGTTAACTGAATATAATTTTCAAACACAAAACTATTTACCATACCTTCAGTACAAATTTGATCTGTTAATTGCATATGGGTTGTAGAGTAACTCCTATTAATTGTATATAAATTTTTGTAATATGTAGAAACAATTACTGTGACACGCACCAAATTCCCCTTATTTATCAACCTTTTTGGCCTCACTACATCCAATGCAGGCATTTATTCTATTATATCTTGTTTGACAGAGCTCTATGAGCTCTGTCAAACAAGATATAATAGAATGAATGCCCAGTTTACCTCCAGAACACAGGAAACTGACCAAATCCCTGTTAATTGTATACTCCTGTTAATTGAATAATTTTCACTGGCAAAATGGATATTCAATTAAGATGATTCTACTGTATATCTGATGGATAAAGATGTTTTGGTTAATGACGTCATAGAGGAAACCAGCCACTAGATGTCGCTGTATTGAAGAAAAACTATAAAAACTGGTGCACTTGGTGTTCAGCTCAGGCGTGCAATTCCAATAACTTCAGTAATTCAGGCAACTACCCATGTCCAGCAGCTAAGGCACCAAGTCAGCCGGTCCCGAGTAAACCGACCTCTAATACACCAACTACGCCGACAACGCCTACCCCTCTCATGGAACTCAACTTTTCTGAGGCTGTCAAAAAAAACGTAGATCGTCCGCTTACTAAAGCCAGGAGACAGGGGAATGCGACACCTTGCCCTCCTGTCAAAAAGCCAGTCTCCTTCATAATAGTAGTAACAAGGGTTCACCCGGAAACTCCCAAGGATGCCATATCCAGGATATTGCCGAACTGCGACTGGGAGAGGTTCACATCTAGGGCCACGGGCAAAAGCACGTGGAGACTTAAAGTGAACTGCCCTAATAAAGAAACTAAAGAAAACTAACTAAGAATGGAGTAACAATTAACGGTAGAAAACATATGGTAGAGGAGTATAGAACTTCCCCTCCACCCATCCAGTGCCACAAGTGCCAAAAATTCGGGCACTTAGCCAATAAATGCAGGGGGAATCTGACCTGCATGAGATGTGGAGGCAATCACCTCACACAGGGATGCAAGGCGGACTCCCCCTCATGCCCAAACTGTAAGGGGAACCACGTTAGTAGCTACCGCGGGTGCCCCCATTTTAAAAAAGTCAAACAAAGTATCGATTTAAAAAATCTAAACCTGAAAAATCTCGACAGCGCCTCCTCCCCCTATACAATCTGCTCACTAGTTGCGGGAGCATTGTTCACAGTATTAGATAAACACGTTAATACAAATCTGTCCGACATCTGTCGTGATGCTAGCCGGTCAGCGTCCCGGCTTTTCAAAACACAAATTTCGGACTCACTAATCAAAGCCTCAATCAACACCCAATAAGGCAGCCACTTAACTCCTAACAAAACACCGTAATTAACTACTCTCCCATCATGAATAAGTTACAAATAGCCGTGTGGAACGCTAGAAGCGTTAATAATAACAAACTTCAAATCAGCCGATATTTCGAAGACACAGACATTATCTGTATCTGCGAAAGTTGGCTTCGACCCAATAAAAACTTCTCGGTAAGCGGGTTCAGCACTATCAGAAGAGATCGATTAACCACCAATGGTGGCGGCGTCGCTCTTCTAATAAAGCAGAACATCAAAACCAAAACCATAAGAACTAATCACCTCGATGCAGAAGTGATTGCTACTGAAATCACTGTTGTTAATAAAAACATCGCGATTGTCTGTTATTATAATGACCCAAGCAAAATTGTTTCGGACACTGTATTTGAATTCTTCACGAGGAAATACAAACACTGCATTTTCCTCGGCGACTTCAATGCCAAACACCTGTACTTTGGCTGCAACAAAACTACCCCAAACGGCGAAGCCCTCCTCGAAATCACAAAAAAACATAACCTTCATGTGGTTATGAATGACAGCTCAGCAACTTATATCAGTAATAACCCATTATTCTCATCCGAAATCCTTGATCTAATTATCGCTAGTGACTCCCTGATAAACCATATCGACGACCACTGGGTCGGCGACGATGACCTAGGCAGTGACCACCTCCCGGTCCATGCCTCTCTGCAGCTTGAAAATGGCCCACTCAGGTACCCCCCCCCCCCCCCACACTCTCCGTAGAAACTTCAAGAAAATTAATTGGAACCTCTACCGCGACATCATTGATGTCAAACTCACTAACTCCTCCCCCCCCCCCCCCCCCCCCCATCCAATGCAGCGGAACTTGAAACCCAATGCGAGAGCATTGAAAAAATCATTAACTCAACCCTAAACGAAATATGCCCTAAAGAAGAAGTACGCCCCTGGAGAAACACTGTCTCGGGCGATACTCTGTTACTTATCAAATCTAAACGGAAAGCTCTCCGCGCCCTCAAAAAAGAAACTGACCCCACAAGAAAACCGAACTCAAAAAAATATACAATCGCCTTCATGGCGAAGTCGAAGAAGCCCTCAAGGCTGAAAAACAAGCCAACTGGGAAAAGGCAACAGCCAACCTAAACGGGACCCAAGATGCTAAAAAATTCTGGGACTCTTTCAAAATTCTCACCGGGCAAAAAAACAAAGGCGGCAAAGCCGCAACAAAACCTCTTAAAAAGGAAGATGGCTCTTTCACTTGCACAGACAAAGAGAAGGCCGACACCTTTGCCGACCTCCTAAGAAAAACGCATCGCCCGTATCAAGGCACGGGCAATGATGACGCCGTCATCAAAGCGATTGATGACTTCATCAACGAGCAACCTGATATCTACCGGGACCCCAACTTCGATAACGAGCCAGAAGAAGGGGATGATGATGACCTTGTCACCCCCATCTCCAATGACGAAATCATTAATGTCATAAAAAAATGCAAAAACTCCTCCTCACCCGGCGAAGACGAAGTAAGCTACAAAATTCTAAAACAAAGCCCAAACTCCCTAATCGAAAGACTAAACAAACTATTCAACTCATGCCTCACCCATGGCTACTTTCCCAAATGCTGGAAAAAAGCCATCGGTGTCATGATACCAAAACCCGACAAGGATCCCTCCGATCCAGCCAGCTACCGCCCAATCAGCCTGCTCAGCTGCATTGGTAAGACTTTCGAAAGAATTCTTACCAATCGGTTCAGGGGGCACCTTGAAGACATCGACTTCTTCAACAAATGGCAAAGAGCCTATAGAAACCGTAAAGAAGGCATCGAACATGTCTACCGACTGGTCACCCAAATGAAAACCGCTATCAACAATCAGCAAATAGGCGCGGCAGTCCTGCTAGACGTCGAAAAAGCATTCGACTCTGTTTGGCATAATGGAATGCGCTACAAATTATCAAAAATGAGACTCCCCGTGAAACTGATCAGATTATTATCCTCTTTCTTAAATGATCGCGAAATTAAAGTCCGAGTGAACAAGGAAATGTCTGACAGTGTCCCCCTCGAAGCAGGCACCCCCCAAGGATCCGTCCTAAGCCCCCTCCTATACATCTTTTTCGTAAATGACCTTAGCTTCTCCGATGACCGCGTTCAAGTTTCTCAATTCGCGGATGATAAGGGTCTCTGGGACTCTAACAATACGGCCAATCTGCTCCAAAAACCCCTGCAACGCGCTCTAGACGAGCTTGAAGAATGGTGTGCCAAATGGAGAATTAAGCTAAATGCCAATAAAACCCAACGAATCACCTTCACTCGCAAGAAAACTAAACGGGATTTTGACCTAAAACTTATGGATAACACACTCCCAGAATGCAAAGAAGCGAAATTCCTGGGCATCACTATTGATCAGAAACTGTCCTTCAACAAACATACCGACGACATGGCGAAAAAAGCTACCAAACGAATTAACTTACTGAAAATGCTCAAGGGAACTTCATGGGGGCCAACCAGTCCACCCTACTCAAACTATACAAATCTTTTGTGCGCCCAGTACTCGAATACGGTGCAATAATACTAACTGACCTCAACCAAACTAATATGGGAAAACTCCAAAGGGTCCAAAATCACGCGCTCAGAGTTGCCCTCCGCGCCCCATGGGACACACCCATCAAAACACTCCACGACAGGGCCGATATCCCCACCATTAAAGACCGACTAGCCACCCTGGCCGCGAAAAATCATGATCGTTTAACCGACAGCGAACTAATCTCCGAACTGGGAGTAATTTGCGAAAGCCGACAAAAGCCCAAAAACTGTAACCAAAACCAAGACCGCTCGAATAAAAACTAGGAATGACAAGGTTAACTGCGATCCCTGACGCCCCCGATTACCCCTAAACTAAATTAAATAAATAAGTCCGCAAAGGGTACAACAGGATTGGGGTCCCAAAACGCCGGCGATACCCGGCACCTTAAAACTAAACAATAAATAGGGAACGATTGGGGTCCCAAGCACGAGAGGATGTTACTGCCCTTACGAATGTAAAATTTCGTGCATTTCATACTCTCCCCCTTAGCGACAAACACACACACAGCACAATACCACAAGAGAGTATGTTACTGCCCTTACGAATGTAAAAATTCGTGCATTCCATACTCTCCACACACACACAGCAGACACCACAAGCAATAAATAGGGAACGATTGGGGTCCCAAACACGAGAGGATGTTACTGCCCTTACGAATGTAAAAATTCGTGCATTTCATACTCCCCCCCTTAGCGACAAGCACACACACAACACAATACCGCATGAGAGTATGTTACTGCCCTTACGAATGTAAAAATTCGTGCATTCCATACTCTCCACACACACACAGCAGACACCACAAGGACACGCAACCAATGAGGTGCTACCTTTATCTTTACAGTTTACATATTCTAATGAAAACTAATTCTACTTTCCTCTTTTAAGCAGGTACACAGAAGATGTTTTTTGGACCAGCACCCCAATAAACGCTACAGACAACCTAACCGTTATGGAAACAGTCACCCCACGGTTCCAGAACATCCTCCGTTCCATCCCTAAAAGTGGTCAACCACTTTAAGGGAGGCGAGCGTTGGTCCTGCGTCCCGCCTCTGCCCCTTTTTGTAAGCACATTGCGCATATTTTTGTCCCAACCCAATAGGAATACAATGCAGGCCTGCCCCCGAACCAGGGAAGTTCGGGTTTTCTTCTTGGTGGTCCCCGAAAGGGGTCGTTGTTGTTTTCCTTCAAAGAGTCCAACTATAACAGAGACAGCCTGAGGCAGACTATACTTGCCAGTGATGGCCATCACTCACTATCATCCTCGAAGCGGCAGACTATACTTGCCCGAAAATCCAGATCGACTGCACCCTCGGGGAGAGGTAGTACCTTTGTGAGAGGACCCAACCTCCCACACTGGTCCTCACCCGAGGGTCCAACCGACATCAGCCAGCGAGACCGCCTACCAACAACTGGAGACACCTGCTGAGTACCGGATCCTTTTCCTCCTTCGACACGCCTAGACATGTGACAACCATCATATACAGCTACCGAGGGTCGAAAGGGGCTTGTCCCCCATACCGTCCCTGCGCGCCTTCGGCGCGCGAAATCATTTCCTTTCGGTTCAGCTCACTTGACACACCTTTGTCACATTCGCACCTTGGACTCCGAGGTGCTAACAACTGATCAATGGAGCTCCCACTGGTAATCCAAGAGACACTTGTCAGAGTGAAGGCTACCCTTGCCACCACCTGGAGTATCCAGGTGCTCAAGGGTAAAATTCACCTGACAGTGGATTTTGATAAAGAATCGGAACCGCCGTCCTCGGTGTAGCACCTTTCGTGAGGGGATTTCCCCTCACACTGGTCACCCTCCTAGTGACACGGAAAAGCTGGATGAAGGCAGCCGGAGTAGTACAGCCACAGCCACCATCAAGAAGAAGAGAATAAGAAAGAAGGGACCCTCCGCCAGACGACGAGATGCCCGCCGAATGACGGAGTTCCTGGAGAAGAAGAAGGAAAAGGAAGAGAAGGAGGCAAGTGGGGGCGTCAAGAGGACAACGCCTGTCACCCCTGAACAACCCTTGTCCAGCCCGGCACCCCTCTCCCAGGAGGAGGGTCCGGAGGACCATGGGTCGTCAGGTGACAGTTCATTCTCCAGCTCATCAGACTCTTCATCTGAAGAGGAGATGGAGGAGGATGGTCTGTCAATGGTGCAGGAAGCTGTCTCTGATGACGCACCTTTCACCCCCTCCAGCTCTTGCTTCTCGAGCTTCTTTGGACCAGGAGTCCGACCAGGAGGAGAGCTTCCCGGAGTCCGCGGAGGCATTCCTTGGGGAGGAGATCGAGGACGATAACACCCGAGCCACAGTCCAAGAAAACTACAGCCTCTATGTATCCAAACAATTTCCAGCAAACTCAATCAGGACAATCCTCACAATAAATTTAAAAAACTATAGGAAACCTCAAGAAGAAACAGCAGCTAGGACCAGGCCATTCACTACCAAGGAACCTACTAATCCTCCAGATCCAACAACGCCAACATCTATCTCTCCAACACATCCTCCTCCCACCAAGAAAAACCGCAGGAGACACAGACGCCGCTGAACACCTTTACTCTTTCCCTCCTCTGCCACGCTCTGACATGACAAAACTATACAGTCAACGAGGGTCGAAAGGGGCTTGTTCCCCAATTCCGTCCTTGCGCGCCTTCGGCGCGCGAAACCATTCATTCGGGCGTTCAGCTAATTTGTGTTTCGACAGCCAAAGAAGAAGGATGATGTCTACTAATGTGACCGTCTTCAAACTTCACAACGATTTCCAGATTCAGCTGTTCAAGAACGACGTTGGGTTCCAGTTTGCCACAAGAGATTGGGAACAAGTGACCAAAGCAGTGGATATTGCAAAGAAGAGAAGCCTTGAAATAGGAGAACCCAAACCAAAAAGGGAAAGAAAACCAAAGAAGAATGAAGATAAAAAGGATTGAAGAATGTTCACTATTCCATGTTTGATCAGGATGGCACTGAATGATTATCAATCAAGAAACCAAGAAACAGGAAATCCAAGAGATTTTGTAGAGAGAATGAGCGTTTCATTCGAAACGTATTTTCGTGGTGTTCCACCACCAGTACTGGAGCAGTTATTACGTGGAGAAGAGAAAATAAGAAAGACAACAGAACAAAGACCACCAAACCTCATCAAGTATGCATTGTAGGAAAATCGTCTCAAGACATTTCAATTCATGTTACAAAGTGAAAGTGTGAAAACCCCGAATGAACTGACAAAAGCTGGATTCTTTTATTTGGGGACAGGAGACAGAACTCAATGTTTTCATTGTGGTATTATTGTTCGTTTCTGGGAAACAGAAGATGATGTTATAGAAGAACACAGAAAATATTCTCCAGACTGTTATTACATTCATAATTTACCACCTGAATTCATGGACGTTGAAAAAGAAGAAGAAGAAATGGCCATCAAAGAAGAAGAAGAAATGGACACATCATTTCAAGAAGAAGATTCCCGGAGGACAAAATGTAGTGTGTGTTTATTAGCTGAAGCCAATGTCGCTCCGCGACCATGTAACCATTTGTGCCTGTGCAAAGACTGCTGTAAACCACTCAGAAGATGTCCAATCTGCAGAAAGACTGTTTATGAATATCTGACAATCTGCATACCATAAAAAGATGTATTTTTGTTGTTGAATTAAAAGAAATTTAAATTTATATTCAGTGTTGTCATTTTTTTAACAAATCCTAAAAGGTATCCTCAAAAAATCGAAATAAGGGTAAGAGGGATAGTAAATTAAATCTCGTACGACACGTCTCTTAGCTTAACATATGGGTAGTTCCTCACATGAGTACATGGTGGAACTTGAAGTTAGCATCATGGCCTTCATGTTCACATATGAGTCCTACTTGTAATTTAAATAATGGATTCTGGATAAATTTGTCCTATAGCACTACGTGCTACTCTTACTGGGAAAAACGTCACGGGATCCAAAAAAGGGATTATGGGAACATTACTCCACTTCAATCGAACACGACCTTTTAAAAGTCTATAGCACTACGTGCTAAGCCGATAAAATGGGGAAATCTATAACAAATAAAGACGTTTTTGGTGATTTACGCCCATTCTCGGGTTTATTTGGGTCATTATCTAGGGTAGTCGTTCCAGAAAATAATCCCAGTCAATCGAACATACCTGTTACAGGCCTCTTGACCCTATAAGAAGTCTTTGGGTAACATAGCAACCATGTGCCACCACAGAAACAAAGATGGCGGCCCCTTCATACAAAATGGACGACGGAAACACGTATCATCTTAACAACACGAGCTGCGCATGCGCACTCACATCACCCATCACCATAACAATGACGTCACAACATGGCCGCCCACATGGGTTACCATGACAACCACGTGATACCCATAATACATTGCGGTATGACGCCCTGTCCTACTACTGTCGAACACCCATCAAGAAAAGCATCTGTCCAATTTGTTAATCTATTACCAAGGAAGCAGCCCTACCAACCAGCGTTATATAGAACAAAATACCATTTAGTTTTCAAAAAACATGTTCTTCCAAAACACGGCTCATTGATATGAGCAGAAGACAAATTTTGAATCGGTCGGCAAGGGTAAACAAAACATTTCTCCCAAATGGAACTGTGTATTCTAGAATCGCGCAACTCGCGAATGAAAGCTATAATTTTCGAAATTTGACAACGCAGTTTGACAATTTCCACACATTTGTCACACATATACATTACCGTATGGGTCAGTACGGGATACAAAACTCCGAAGATTCCAATGAATTCCACTATTTATTCGTTTACTGCCCAAAACATACAATTAAATAGCGAAATAATATGAGCAGTGAAACAAACGATTTTTCATATCCGGACGCGTTCTCATGAATGTTGTACGCAGGTATGGATCAGTCTCTTCGAAACGAGATATGGATCATCTTCTCAAGGAATAAAATGAACGCCTCGGAAAATGTGACTTCAACAATGGAAAAGCGATACATCTTTCCACAATGATTTCTTTTCGGGTCGTTTTGTGGATATTGTGCCTCTGTGAATCGATATTTAAATTTAGCCTGATTAGTTTTATTCGCCCAGTATGAAAAGAAAACTGATATAGTAGTGTGCTAAAAATAGAAAACGTGTAGTGCCTGGGTATAGTGCCTGGTCAGTTCCGTGGATGCAAACTACACGGAATAGGAGTGCAGCATTCGTCCAATCAGGAGCCTAGAAGGTCACGTGAGATATAATAGTATAGTATAGTATAGTATAGTATAGTATAGTATAGTATAGTATAGTATAGTATAGTATATAATATATAGTATAGTATAGTATAGTATAGTATAGTATAGTAATAGTATAGTATAGTATAGTATAGTATAGTATAGTATAGTATAGTATAGTATAGTATAGTATAGTATAGTATAGTATAGTATAGTATAGTATTGTAGTATTAAATCACATTTGAACAAACTGTTGTGCTCCGAAAACTTGGCGAAAAAGAATTTTGTAAGTAGACCACGGGTTGAGCAGATTAACAGACCGTCCGGAGGAAATTAACTCGTTTCGTTCAGTCTTCGCGATTCATAAAGAAAGTATAACCAGAATCATCCCTCCGGACACCTATCAGAATTATAACCTATCCAATGTGACTAACATTCGGAAGACCATAATGTACACTCCCTCCCGTTGGCTTTGATAAAACACATTAACATGTTTCGTGCTTTGATCCTCGCGGAATCTGCGGGGAGTGGAGTCGGGCTTTGATGTCTACCAGAGGGCGTGACAATCGTTACTTATTCCCAGTTCCTTATTCGACATTCGCTATAAACCGATTTTATCGTTTGATAAGGGAATGTCGAATAAGGAACTGGGAATAAGTAACGGCCGTAACATCCGTTGTTTACCAACCAGTCTGTGTATCAACTGGATAATGCTACCTACCCACGATATTCTCTTATTCAAATTAGTTAGATAATTTGTTGGATTTTTCAGGCCTGACAATCTAGAAAATCAAGGAGTGAAAAACAGTTGCCCTCCTCAGATTGCTTGGGAGTGCAATTGCACCTGACATTTTCAATGCAAAACTATTTTGGTTATATTCACTTCAAGGTATTAATATTGTGACTGAAAAATTGTACTACATTCAGCTGCAGAGTGGAAAAATTGGCACACTCATCTTCTCCTTATTCAAAATGTTGCATTCACTTCTTATGTGACTGTCTTCTGCACTCGAAATACGATACAGAATGGGTCATGAATTATTGCAAATCAATGCAACAAAGGGTGCGAACACCTGTGATACGGGGTAATAATGTAAGTCAGAGAGCGCTGTGGAGGAATCTAGACGTTAACATTGTATTATTATTATTATTATTATTGACAAATCGTCCCCCGAGTTTCAATGTGTTCTCTGTGCCTACTGGCACAGAGAACACATTGAAACTCAGGGGACGAAATGATAATAGATTTTAAAGGCAGTCGCAAACAAGTCTGGCATTCCAGAAAATCAAGGGGTGCAAAAAATTGCCCTTCTCAATATTTTTTTTATGCGTGCAGTATGCGTGCAGCACCCCTGCACTCCCAAAGAATGCCAGGTCTGATTTTGTGAATGTTTTTTATGGATCGGCCTAAATGTGATTACATCTTTATTTAAGGCATTAACCATCTATGATCACAAGAACAGGCCATAAACCACACTGTTTTAACACTTACTAAGTGCTGAACTAACACGTTGTTCAAGTGTAGATATCCGAGAACTTGACAGGTGTTACAATAATACCACTTGACAAGTGTAATGTCGCGTCACCTAAAAGGAAACAACTCAGATGACGCGGATCAGGCTCGAACTCTCGAGCCTGATCCGCGTCATTAGCGTTGTGTCCTTTTAATTATGTACCCACCAAGCGCAAATCAAATTATGGACGATTCTGGAAGAACCACCAATGTTAGACACATGGGAAGTGCCATCCATTCAAGTTTCAGATGTCTGACGATGGTAATGTCTAAGTGCTTAAAGCATTGCACTTTGAGTGTTAAAATCAAACCCTAAGAGTTAGAATGGGTTTAACACCTTGAAAGTGTCAGTTTTAACACTTTAGTTTTTAGTGTGTACAACAGACTTCAGATCGAATCACTTTCCTATACACGTTTACGAAATCTGACAAAATGCCTTGATACATTGAAATGGAGAGATAAGGGGTGTGCTTTTAAGAATTAATTCGCTGGGACAGGCGCATGCCATGTGAAATTTTCAAAAGATAATAATCCCAAATAGGTAACACCAGCTTTTACGCACTCTATTCTGACAGCAACCATTACATTCTTTCGGGCTTTTGTTGCAATAATATTTCGAGATGTAGGTATTCATGGGCATTCTCTCGCTAAATGTAGCATCCCGTAACATTCGTATATTTTGTGAACAAACATTGATTTAAATAAATGTTTAGAGATGGTATGCCACACCTTCACAGTATCACAAACTGGAAGAGATGATACATGTACAAAGAATATTTTGGTCATACCGTACCGAAAAATGATACAAAGCACGTTTCTAGATTCTCATTCCTTTCGCCAATTTGGAGAGATGAATGTCCACGTTTTGTGGTTCTATCGATCTGTTATTAACCTGTGCCGGGGAAGATATCAAAATATTCTTTATATACCACTAAAACCTTAGCATAACACAGTTTGGACGAGTCCTCGGGATGAAAATCGTAATAGTCGAAAATGACTTTCTTGTATAGTAACTGTCATAACTCAAAGGAAAAGTAAAAGGTGGTGTGTAAAGATATGAAGTGTGTTATGCAATCAGGGACGTGGCGACAGGGGTGGGGTGGGGTGGAGTGGGTGTGCCTCCCCTCCAATCCTGGTCAAAATTTCTTATAGTTGGAAATTCGGAGGGCAAGTTGTAGGTAATTGGAAATTCCATCTATCTCGATTTTAGAGCTTCTTTGGTGATGCTGATGTCTCCTTTACTTCCCAAAATCCCGACTCGGTTTCAAATCGGCAAAAATTCCAACTGTTACTATTTTCAACTACAGTGTACACAATATCGAGTTTCATAAGTACGCATGGTGTCAATCGGTACGAGATTTCTTTTGAATGTTACATATCGTAATAAAAAAAATCCTCGAAATGCACTTCAAGAAAATCACATCATGATTGAGCTTGAGCATTTGTTTGGCATATATTCAATTCCCAGAATAATACCAAGTAATAATAACTTGATAATTCTATCAAAAATGTAGTGAATTTCCAACTAGGGGAGGAACATTCTCAGTTATGCAACAAACTATATCATTATGTTGTATTATACACGTTAATACTAATATAGAAAGTTTCTTTAATACCCTCAAGTGGACGATGTCAAAACACGGAATCCAAATTTTACGGACTCGGCTAGGAATCTCAATTACGGAATGCCTTATATGTATACAGTGATTTAACATTTTGAAGGCTTGAGCGAAGGTGTATCTAGGAAGTAATGGATGAGATATGGGGCAGAATAACAGAAGCCAATAGTACTGGTACAAGGCCGCAATGGAACAAGACTGTTGTAGAAGCTAATGATAGGACAGATAGGCCATAGACCTGTAATGGCCTTGGAACTTTGGCGACAGGATGGAAGCGGTTGGTAAAACTACATTAGACCCATTGAGGGCTTTTACATAGCCTAATGCGACAAAAAGGGATTCTCCAAAAGGTATCCTCGATAGGTATCCTCAATAGGTATCCTCATATAATACAATACCAGGCCATAGGTATCCTCAAATACCCGTATGTGCCGATGTGATAGGGCATATTGTGTCACATTGTGCCTTTTCACATAAGCACATATGACAAAAAGGGATTCTCCAGTAGGTATCCTCGATAGGTATCCTCAAATAATACAATATCAGGCCATAGGTATCCTCAAATACCCGTATGTGCCTATGTGATAGGGCATATTGTGTCACATTGTGCTTTTTCACATAAGCACATAAAGCATGTGCCTATGTGATAGGGCATATTGTGTCACATTGTGCCTTTTCACATAAGCACATATGACAAAAAGGGATTCTCCAGTAGGTATCCTCGATAGGTAGCCTCAAATAATACAATACCAGACCAAAGGTATCCTCAAATACCCGTATGTGCTTATGTGATAGGGCACATTGTGTCACATTGTGCCTTTTCACATAAGCACATATCGGCACATAAGGCATGTGCCTTTGTGCTAGGGCACATTGTGTCACATTGTGCTTTTTCACATAAGCACATATGACAAAAAAAGGATTCCATAGCCACAGGTGTTTTCCAAAAAGGGGTGCTAAAATTGGGGGATATTGCCATTGGATATAGGCTTTTATTATGCAGAAGGGAGATAACTCTACATACAGGTTATGGGAAATCAAGCCATCTGATTGGTTAGTTATAATCTAGATAAATGAAACAACAAGAGTACTTGGAATAGGGTCAGAACTAACAAGAATAGACCAGAATAGCTAATTATAGTAATAATAAGGTAAACTGTTCCAACTAATAGGCTTTTCTACGCTACTGGAGTATACTCCAGAATAAGGGAACATGCCTAGGTAGACGTAAACTATTACATATATAGATAAAAGCAGAGAATTCTGAAAGAATTCCAAATAGTAAAAAGTTGGGTGGATTTTGGTGATTTGGAGAGATTGTCGGGTTGTTTGTGGTAATTAGATTTACTCTTCTACAATCGAACATACCCTCTAAACATACCCCGTCTTATTGCAGAAAAATTGGGTAACATAGCAATCACGTGCTACCATAGAAACCAAAATACTGCCTCCTGTATACAAAATGGACGACGGAAACACGTGTCACCCTAACAGCACGCGATGCGCATGCGCACTAACACCACGTATCACTATGGAGATGACGTCACAACATGGCCGCTCACGTGATGTCTTATTGCAGAAAAATTGGGTGACATAGCAATCACGTGCTACCATAGAAACCAAGATGGCGGCCTCCAGTATACAAAATGGACGACGGAAACACGTATCACCCTAACAACACGCGATGCGCATGCGCACTAACACCACGTATCACTATGGGGATGACGTCACAACATGGCCGGTCACGCGGGTTACCATGACAGCACAACATGGCGCCACTAGGTCACGTGACATGACGTCACTTCCAGGGTCCCCCACCGGGGTCCCCCAAATAGGGCCTCAAAACCACACTACATACTACTACCAATGCTAAGTCAAGAGGGAGTAGTATTCGTAAGGGCCCAATGTCGAGCCCGGTTAATCCTTGGATGGGTGACCGTCTGAGCGATCGATTCGGACTCCGGTGTTGTGTCCTTGGGCAAGGCACTTAACCCCAATTGTCCACATGTGGGCACGATGACGCCGTGTACTAAGGCGTACTGTGTGTCGATGGTGCGCGTGTCTTCAACGAATCTAACCCTGTCTGTGCTGCAGTGCGGAGTTACGATGTTGGGGAGCTGGCAGCTGCTCGTCGTCCGTCGGTGGTTCTCTCCGGGGACTCCGGCTTCCTCCACCCGTAAAAACTGTCCCCGACATGATATGACCTTGGCTGTTAAAGTGTCGTTAAACCTTAATAAAATAAATAAATAAATTCGTAAGGTCCATGAGAAGTGGTTACCGTTGGAAGCTGTAGTATTTGGCAAACTCAGGCACATTAAAACCAGGTCATAGGGCAGAGCGCGCTTGCTAATTCACACTGCAGTTGGTACTGGCGAACAGATAGTTATGATCGTGCACAAGTAAACAGCAATCGAATGGGAGCCATAAGGGATATACGATAAACTAAGAGCAAGGAACCTATCCTAGCTGGGATCCCAAACACTATCGCGTAATGTGGAAGTGTTTTTTCGTAGGAGGAGTCAAATAGTCCCACGAACAAACGCCCCCCCCCCCCCCTCCCTCTGCTACATCACGCCACACACGGAAAAACATAACACATTCTGGATAGCCACGGGCTCCGCCAATACAGGATACACCGGGGAAAGTTTTTATTCATACAAAACAGTACATTAAATCAAAAGTTTAAACAACTTTTCCGTACAAGGTACATCAACGCCTGACACAACAGCCAACATAACCCGTATTCTGAGGCTCGTCAGCCTTTAAAATCGCAAAACAAACGAGAGGCATAGCAGCTACAGCCTCGGGACAGGTACAACAATACGCGGTGGGGGATAAAAAAACCCATCCCCAGAAAAACAAAACAGACAACTTCACGGTTTGGCGGCCCCGTGCAGAATGACCATACAATGGGCAATCAATTAACACACACGCCCCCTGTGTGTCGTACTGACTACACCAACAAGGGGAAATAAATTTCGTACTAATTCACTGCGTTCAAACGTGAGAAATTATGTTTATCGCTCTCATTGTAACTGAGCTCAAGATTATCGGTTCTCGGCTGTTTTGAGTGAGCCAATCCCCCCCCCCCCCCCCCTTCACCGATAATGATACAAACTGGGATTTGGACCGGTTGAGGTTACTGTTAGTAGTACAGTGGATAGGAGTAATGGTAAAAGAAGCTAGTGATGGCGACAGTCGGGTTAGAAGCCAGTTCGTCCCCTGAGTTCCAATGTGTTCTATGTGCCAGTAGGGGACGAGTTGTACGTTCAGCAGAAATTAAAATAACATAGAACTGTGATTGCAGTACTACCGTGGGAATACATTAGAGCTGCACGGTATATTGATAAACCGATATATACCGGTATTCAAACCAATATCGATTGAAAATCGGTGTAATTATAAAAATAACGGTTTATCGTCGTTATTTATTTACCCACAATTTAATTTTCAAGATGTCTTTAGTTTTTTAACTGTAGCCCCGAATGAATAATATTATCCCTTTATCCAAGGAATCGCCCACTTGTGCCCTCGTAAAATTCAAATTCAGCAGCTGAAAAAATAATTTTAAAAAATTTCAACAAAACTATATCGTGTGACCCCTTATTGGAACGAGCTCGTTCCAATGAGGGGTCACATGATATAGTTTTGTTGAAATCTTTGGGGAAAATCTGATAAACTAATTTTGAAAATAATAAATTTTGATATCGTCTGCGTTGGGTAAAGTTTTTTTGAACCGCATCATCAAGGCATGCTAATTTGTTCCGACTGTCATGCCGCGAGTGTCGATTGTGGTACTTGTGTTCATATATCTGAACAGTTTTCGATATACCTGTATAACGCGGCATTTTTTTGAATACCGATGCCGGTATTCAGTTTTGAATATCGTGCAGCCCCAGCATACATGAATCAATGGTAGAATGGTAGTAAAGGCCGACACAAGGGTATAAGCTGTTCTAAGTGGACGGTTAGTTCACCATATCAGAGTACTCCATTAACACAAAACATAAGTAAAATATTATTTTTTACTGCAAACTATCTCGTTTCAACGAGAAACATCCCGATACAACGAGAAGTTATTTTGTTATAACTTGCGAATAGCACATTTCGTTATAAAGAGAAATCATCTCAGTCTGACGGGTCCATGCTTTGTCCTTATAATAGGGTCTTATCTCGTTATAACGAGATGTTTCTCAGTTATATGTTTTCTCGACAGCTCGCTGTAACGAGATGCGATTCTCGTTATAACGATGTGTTATCTCATAATAACGGGTTTTCAATTGTTAGATGTTCTTTATCCGCCACTGTTGCTGGCTGTTGCGCAAATGGTTAAAATGAATGAATGACTTCTGGTGTGGTAGAAGAGAGGTAACTCCTTGCAATGATCTCATGAACAGAGAACGGGTTGTTTGATGGCGCGAAGCATGGATTCAAAATTTTCCGATATGGTTGGTCAGGAATAGAGTTTAATATATTCCCGGTTTTCTATAGTAACGGGAACGGGAAATAAATTACACTCAGAACCGGAAGCCGGGAAATGTCCGGGATAAATTGAATAATATCAAGTAAATTTAAGAGAGTAACAAGACGCATTCATCTTCGTGAAAATGAACATATATTATTGGCAATCTGTCGTCTCATGACGGAAACCCAAGAGAAGTGTGAAAACCCAAACCTGCTTCCAACTCGTCTTCATTTTCGGAATCGCTAGTTTTATCACCACTTACCTCCTGGCGGCAACTCCCTCTTCACTACCGTCACCAGTCTCCTCTACTTGAAGCAGAGAAGACTGGTGACGGCAGTGAAGAAGGAGTTGATGTTGAAGGAGGTGGTGAATAGTGGTGAGTGATACTATAGTTATTCTGAAAATGAAGACGAGTTTGAACTTTGAATTGAGTGAAGCTCTTACTGTTGAAGAGGAGTCCTCTGGAACTGATTGAGCGCTACAGTGATTTCGGTTCATTGTGTTATGAAAAGAAATACTTTAGCTAATCATTTTGCCTGAAAATACATGAACAGAAAAAAAGGTTTAATCAGGACTAAAAAAATAAAGAACATGAACTTTTGATGGCGAAGAAGTAATTACTGAAACAAAAAATAAAATAAAAAACCGCTCGCCCGCATGCAATTTTACAAATAATGGCCCGAGAAACAGAAGATCTACTTTGTGTGGCCTTATATAAAAATTGAACTTTCGAAAAGCTCTCGAATTTATATCTTTGATGTACGCATCATTTTACAAACTCCGGGCATTTCCTGTAAAATAGTACAGTTGAGCCCACTTAATTGGATATCTCTTAATTGTATATCCCTGTTAATTGAATATAATTTTCAAACACAAAACCATTTACCATACCTTCAGTACAAATTTGATCTGTTAATTGCATATGGGTTGTAGAGTAAACTCCTGTTAATTGTATATAAATTTTTGTAATATGTCGAAAAAATTACTGTGACACGCACCAAATTCCCCTTATTTATCAACCTTTTTGGCCTCACTACATCCAATGCAGGCATTTATTCTATTATATCTTGTTTGACAGAGCTCTATGAGCTCTATGAGCTCTGTCAAACAAGATATAATAGAATAAATGCTCAGTTTACCTCCAGAACGCAGGAAACTGACCAAATCCCTGTTAATTGTATACTCCTGTTAATTGAATAATTTTCACTGGCAAAATGGATATTCAATTAAGAGGATTCTACTGTATAAAAATACAGATGCTGGATTATTAAAAAAAAAATCCCAATCAGTTTCAAAGCTTGACTATTATTTGTTGAAACCATTTAAAAATAAGAGAACGGCCTTTTCACCATCTTTTGATGCTCTGTAACTTACTTCTCTTCATAAAATCAACAGGGTGTGCACCTTGCCATACACTGTCCTTTCCATCAATATAAAAATCTAAGAGGTAAAATTTGCTAATTTTTTCCTAGGAAGAATAAAAAGAGGAAAAGTACTGTAAAAATGCATTCCCTAAACCAAAAGCCGATGTGGAAGTAGTAAAGGATGATACTATGGGGACCTGATTTAACACTGAAATTCCCATAATCATTTGTTCGCTGGAGAAAATTCACGATCGTGTGTACTATGGGGACATAATTTAACACTGCAAATTCCCATAGAAATTGTCAGTGTTAAATCAGGTCCCCACAGTACACACGACCGTGGATTTTTAAAAAATTCAAAACCCTATTGGAATTTTCAGTGTTAAATCAGGTCCCCATAATACACACGGTCGTGAATTTTCACCTGCGAACAAATGTCAATGGGAATTTTAGTGTTAAATCAGGTCCCCATAGTGCCATCCCTTACTACTTGTGGACGCTTAGTATTAGGAAGCGTGATACAAAAAGATATTTTTAATGGCAGTTTATACTAAACTAGTTGTTTCTAATTGGCTTTCCATAAACACCTGCTTTCTTTTGTTAAAGTTAATAAACGAACACAATATACAACTCCAGGAGCTGCCTGTTGTTTTCGTTTATTAAAAGTAACAATGGGAAACTTGGCTTTATTTTCTACTGGTGCCATGGGATATAGGTGTTTTCTCAACAGCTACTTGGTTCTTAATTAGACCTTCCTCGCGTGTCTCATAACTTCATGGGAGATAACTTTACAGAAAGTCTTTTTTCATGACGAAAAAAGTCGGGGTGCTTGTTTTTATATCGATTTTCAAGGGGAGTAAAATATGTACAATATATTATTGCCCTTTAATTAAATGAGTAAAGTTTGTTGTATACTGGAAAGCATAATATTTCAGGACAACTATCATCTCTGACTTCCGACTCTGACTCTGTTGCAAAAACAAGGCCGCGCGAGAACAGGTTGTCGCACACAATGGTGCAACGCTTTGACAGCACGGCCAGTTCGTGGATTTATCTGGCCTAACAAAAAGGCGGAAACAACTGAACAAGATTCAGATTAGTAATTAACTTAATTATTTTACCTTCAATATATTTCCTAAAAACATTTATAAGAATAAATAAACCAATCCCCCATCTACCGGACGTTTCTGTAACTAATTGGCGACGTTTTGGGTTAAATTGCAGAGAACGTTTCGGCTTGTGGATGTTTCGTCCTAATTCTGTCATGGACGGGCGAACCGCTCCCATCCGGCCGCCCCACTAGCCCGTTGAACCTCTTTCTACTCTTTCTGGTAAAGACTGATTTTTTACGGAAGGCATGATTTCAACGGACCAAATCACGCTGAAGTTCGAAAAATAGTTATTTGCGGGAAATAGGCCTGCATCCTCAGTAGAAAAATCTTCCCACGCTTCAGTTTTTTATGACATAGCCTGATTATTTCTCTGTAGTTGGCGATAATAACAGTAATATCATAACTTTGTCGGGTTCTAACCCCGAGCTCCAGAAATGACTGACAGCCCTTTGTCTTATTAGAGGCCCTCGGCTCCGTCTTGGATGCTTGTAAGGACTCTGGTGGTTAATCATTTCTGTTGAGCCGCTACATAACTGTAGCGCCTTTGGAAATCATGCTATTCTTAAATATTATTACAGCTATTATTGTGGTTACTATTTATGTTAGGACAAATGCCATTTTCACTTATTGGTGATTTGCAGGTCATTTCTCGAATAATAATCCGATTTTTGAAAAATTTCACGTGTAGGCGCCATTGCTTTTTGTGATTTTTACAATTTCATAACAAGTTTGCCACTATGTTTTATATATTTGTAAAATTAATTTCCATGCTTGGTGATAGCAGTAGACCTACACGCTAAAAACTAAAGTGTTAAAAACTACACTTGAAGTGCTGTATTTAACACTTACTAAGTGCTGAACTAGCACTTTGTTCAAGTGTAAAAAATATCCCAGAACTTGACAGGTGTTACAATAATACCACTTGACAAGTGTAATGTCGCGACACAAAGGAAACAACTCAGATGACGCGGATCAGGCTCGAACTCTCGAGCCTGATCCGCGTCATCTGCGTTGTGTCCTTTTAACTATGTACCCACCAAGCGCAAATCAAATTATTGACGATTCTGGAAGAACCACCAATACTAGACACATGGGAAGTGCCATCCATTCAAGTTTCAGATGTGTGACGATTGTAATGTCTAAGTGCTTAAAGCATTGCACTTTGGGTGTTAAAATCAAACCCTAAGAGTTAGAATGGGTTTAACACCCTGAAAGTGTCAGTTTTAATACTTTAGTTTTTAGTGTGTACTAGTAGGCCACGGTTAATTGGTTACACTTCACCAAGAACACGATCAAAAGACTTAGCCGATAACGGTGGTCACTAAAAGAGCAAGTTGAAGTTGGATTCGGAAAAAAAGCTGAGTCGAATCAAATGGTAGTTGAACTGCAGAGTCCGAAATAAGTCGAATTAAATTTCGGTCTGTTAGTCACTTACAAGAAATGATACAAACGTAATTTTGAGATTTAAAAGGAAAATAGTATATTTTAAAATATTTTATTCTGTGTTAATGTGTTATAGGTTTTTGTTCCTTCAAACTGACGTGTTTTACTCATGTGTAAGTTGTTTTCGCTTTCTCTCAAATAAAGATGTTTAACCCTTTACCCAACGCAGACGATATCAAAATTTATTATTTTAAATATAATGTTTTAATTTTTAAAAAAAAAAACTTCAACAAAACCATATCATGTGACCTCTCGTTGGAACGAGCTCGTTCCAACGAGGGGTCACATGATATGGTTTTGTTGAAATTTTTTGAAAAATAATATTTTTTCAACTGCTGAATTTGCATATCGCGCGGGCGGACGCGGGCGATTCGTTGGGTAAAGGGTTTAAAAAATCCAGTGTTTTACTCTATTCACATCCCACTTCAGAAAATCGCCTCCATTACAAAACTCGCCGGCCATGCAAAAATACAAAGGTGATTACTTAATCTACTCTCTTGATTTGGTGCAAAGTTATTAATTATTGGTGCTAAAAGCTTGGCAACTCGGTCTAGCTGTAGAACGCGGAAGGTGGCCTACCATTTTTATCGGCTTGTTCCCGATTCGTCGAAAATCAATATTTCGCACTCCGGTAGCAATGTTTACACAGTGATCAAATCTTAAGGTGTCCAAACTGAAAACAGGTTTCAGATTTATACAAAACTAGAATTTAAAATTGAAACAAATTTATTCACTTAGTAACAAAATATACAGTAACACATAACCAGTAAAATAATGTATGATAAATATAACATATATACACAATTATGAAATATAATATATTTATAACCCTTTATCAAATAAAGCGCAAATTATAACATGTATACAGCATTACATTAATTATACAGTCTTTACTCTAGATGCAACAGTTCCGACACCGAATCTGTGTATGACATAAGGCTGATACCGCCTTCAACAAATCTCAGTTTTAAAGTAGAAAACCTTCGGTCAATGTTCATATATTTTTTGGCTCTCGGGCGGCTTTTTCCACCGACCGATTTCTGAATAAATGACACTTCATTTTCGTTTTGAATGTCTTTAATAGTCTGAATTAAAGTAAAAATGTTTGGGTGCGGGTGTTGAATTTTCTTTTTAAGTTTCAAGTGCCATGCCTCTAGATGGTTTATTGTTCTTGGCACATCGTTGTCAAAGTGGTTCCACACGTTTATATCACCATCTATCCATTGAGTTTGAACATATTCTACAAAACTTGATGTTGTTGAAGGTTCAATGTCCGTGTAGTTCAACTCATCTAAAGTTTCGAACCACACATCTTCAACCCTGTTGACAGGCACTAGTGGCAGAGCTGCTGCTCGGCGAACCAGAGTTCTCACGTCACAATTTTCTTTGTACAGTGTTTGTAGGCCAGTAGCTTGGGCCTTTCTCCAGATGCACTGAGTGAAATGGAAAAAAACATCCTCTCACCCGGATACCTTGGAAAACTTGGCGGACTGCACTATGCACTGCTAACTCACAGTCCACAAAGGCACTCGTTGGGTTCAGGCTCAGATTTTTATTTGCCATAGCGTCTTTCAGTCTGGAAAACATCTGCTGATAAATCTGCTGAGATTTACCAGGTAACAAAGCGTAAAACACAGGAATCATCCTTTCGTTGTTCATAACATGCACTGTGTACAGTTGATAGAAAAGCTCTGGACACGTATAAAATGTCCCATCACAGTAGAACGTTGAGGCTTCGGAAAGAAGTTGCAGATTTTCATCAGCTGCGAAAGCCAGCATTCGTCTAATTCCTTCACCCTCATCAAAAAGAAGGAATGGATTCCCTGTTGAAGTTTCCAGCCACTTTCCTTCTAGAACTATTTCACCTAATGTCTTTGGAAGTTTGGGTGTCTGTTTACGTCGTGCTCTGTACAGACTAGAGTGCACACTGTAGAACGTTGGTAATTTTTCAACTACTTCTCTGGTCGTATCATCCCAGTCTGTATCACGTAATTTAATGAGCTCCTCGTGTTTCCGCCAAACATCTGTGAGTGATCACAGACCTTACTTCTTTTGCTACTATTCCAGCATAGTCCTCTGGATGGTTATGTGACTGGTTTCCAAATGAACATGGTATTCTGTTGATTGTGGTGACTTTTGCAGGACAATTTGGAACAATGCATTTCCAGTACGTTCTGTCTTTATAATGCCGATTTATTCTGTATTCGTAACCGTCACAAGCTAGATTTTCGCCTCCTTGTTTGTTTGGTATAAACTTCATGTTGATTTGAGCACCAGCCATGATTGCAGGAAAATAATGATGAGGAAAGAAAATCCATGCCATATTTATACTTTAATAAAAATTCACTGAAGAGTGTTAACAAAAAAAATAAAATATAAGACTGAAATAATTTCACTAAGTTTTGACAGCTTTAAAAGCTTTAAAAGCAATATCCAATGTACCGACAAAAATTGCGAAACACAAGTCAAAAACATCACCTAATCAGCAAAGGCGAGTGACAACCTTAAGATTTGATCACTGTGTAAACATTGCTACCGGAGTGCGAAATATTGATTTTCGACGAATCGGGAACACCCCTTTTTATCGACTCGACGATCATAACTTGTCTGTAAATCACAGAATAAAATATTTTAATAGATAGCATTTTCCTTTTAAATCTCAAAATTACGTTTGTATCATTTATTTTAAGAGAGTAACGGACCGAAATTTAACTCGACTTACCCGGACACGGCAATTATACGGGAACGAGTCAAATCGTCCTTGAGTCCATTTGGTCCAACATCTTCTGGGGCTACTGGGTTTGATGCAGATAATGTGCGACACACAATTTTTCAAAGTTTATCAGGAGGGGGTGGGGGTTGGGGTGGGTGTCTTTAAAAATTTGCACACACAGCGTCAAAATATTTTTTCCGCCCTTCAGATGTTGCGAAGTGAGCCCACATGGGTTAAGTAAGCTTGTCAGCTCGGGTAAGTGCTCGAGCTCTTGGGGGTTTTATTTGGGACTTCAATAGCCTCAAGTTTATTTAATTGTTTAACTGATCTCCATGGTTTTGGAACAGATTTAAACATGACAACTAAATTACATGGAATTGTATGAAACTGGCGACCGGAGTACAGGCGTACTCTGTAGGTACACGCCAGATGTTCTGTTGACAATATCAGGCATACCTTTGCAAGCCAATATTGTCCACAAGCAGTAACATTTTAGGATTTGTTGACAGATGGGACAATAACATTCGGCAGTATTACTGGGATGTTGGTGTTCGAACTGTCTAACAAATCATAACTTGTACCTGGTGAAACTCCCCAATGAACCGGGGATGCTGCGTTGCAGTTTTGCATCAGTTACCGGGACATTCCGCCGGTTAACTGGCGCCCGGCGGAACACTGTTTGAAAAACCGAGATTCCATGGACTGCATGCAGACTGACCGACAGTCTGCATCGCAGTATAAGAGTCTACAAAATGGCAACCACCACGTCAGGGGACTTTCCCTTAGTTTCCCTGAGGTCAGGGAGAAACTGCTGACGGTCCTCACCTACCCCAAGTATTGCATCAGAAACTTGGTGTATATAAGCACCAATTTCTGACTGCTTAGACAAGTTGTCTCTGGGCGCCTGATGATGCAGATCGACCTCTACAAGAAGAAACCCTAGCTGGGTGCCGCCACTACGATTTGATAAAGGTATGAACTTTGTTAACTGTACATTTTTATGCCAGAGACGACAATTTAGTCGCGCTATTATAGAGTTGCTGAGTTAAATAAAATAGTAGTTAACTTGAAACTGGTCTTCGTTGTGCTATACACAAGTTCGTGAAGTTACTGAATCCAGAATCTGGAGCCTGTGTCTGATATCGTCTGGTAAGGAAACACAAAAACGCTACGGGCTGGTGGATCCTCACAGAACACAGAACTCCTAGTAATCATAAAGTGGAAATCAAACTTTATGATCACAGATCGATAAACATTTTACTTCTATTCCGCAACACAGACACCCCCCCCCCCCCCCCCACACACACACACCCTTCCGGCATTTTTTGCTATTTTGTCCGGGCCATTTTGGGAGACCCACTCCCTAAAATCTAAGAAAAACCATGGAATGCAGACCTGGCCCTGTCTAACTGAAAATTATTCCGTTTCTTAATATTTAAGACTATTCGGGGTCGCGGTAGAGTTGCTGTAACCGGTTCTCGTCAGATCACCGAAGTTAAGCAACGTCGAGCCCGGTTAGTCTGAGCGATCGATTCGGACTCCCACGTTGTGTCCTCGGGCAAGGTACTTAACCCCGATTGTCCACATGGAGGCACGATGACTCCGTGTACTGAGGCGCACTGCACGTCGATGGTGCGCATGTTTTCAACCAATCTAACCCTGCCTGTTCTGCAGTGCGGAGTTACGATGTTGGAGAGCTGGCAGCTGCTCGTCGTTGCTCGGTAGTTCTCTCGGTACTGGTAACAGGTCAAAACCCCCTCGGTCTAAACCCCCTCACTTTTTGCATCGTAAGTCAAAACCTCCTCAAGTCAAAACACCCTCAGATGAAAAACCCTCACTATAAATATATATTTAATTTGCAATGTAAATTATTATTATTATAACATATAATTTTTTGTTGTAAATTTCTGAATTGTTTTCACTTTTGTCATAATTTGCTTTGTACATACATATTGTTTTCACAACAATAACGAGTTGAATACAATTAGATGGGAGTGTTCCAACAGAGCTGCATTTACCTGCAAAGCAGCCATAACCACCGATGTTGAAATGAACTCTGTCATAAGCTCAACCACACATTCACATGAACCCAAAGACTGTATATTGGCAACAAGAAAGATAGTTGCCCAGATGAAAGAGCAGGCTTCAGTTACCCGTGGTACCGTGACTTAACTTCTCACAGATTCCATTGCAACAGCTCCCTTTGCTGTAAGAGCTGCTCTTGGTGATATAAATGTTGTAAAGTGTACTCTCCGTCGTGAGCGTGCTAAGCATCTGCCACACGCTGAAAACTAAAGTGTTAAAAACGACACTTGAAGTGCTGTATTTAACACTTACTAAGTGCTGAACTAGCACTTTGTTCAAGTGTAGATATCCGAAAACTTGACAGGTGTTACAATAATACCACTTGACAAGTGTAATGTCGCGTCACCTAAAAGGAAACAACTCAGATGACGCGGATCAGGCTCGAACTCTCGAGCCTGATCCGCGTCATTAGCGTTGTGTCCTTTTAATTATGTACCCACCAAGCGCAAATCAAATTATGGGCGATTCTGGAAGAACCAACAATGCTAGATACATGGGATGTGCCATCCATTCAAGTTTCAGATGTCTGACGATTGTAATGTCTAAGTGCTTAAAGCATTGCACTCTCAGTGTTAAAATCAAACCCTAAGAGTTAGAATGGGTTTAACACCTTGAACGTGTCAGTTTTAACACTTTAGTTTTTAGTGTGTACCCGTGGTACCGTGACTCAACTCTCACAGATTCCATTGCAACAGCTCCCATTGCTGTACGAGTGCTCGTGGTGATATAATTGTTGTAAAGCGTACTCTCCGTCGTGAGCGTGCTAAGCATCTGCCACAGTCTACAAATACATTATCAGACTTAGTTGTAGAGGGAGAGATGGCAACATCATCAGATGGAGATTCTTTCCTCATATATGACAATGGCGTGGACTGTAACAACCGGATGCTAGTGGCTCAGTAGGTAGAGGTGCAGGCTGCAAGCCGAGAAGTCCTCGGTTTGAATCCCACCTGCGGCAACTGCGTTGTGTTTTGGGTAAGACACTTCACCCCCCATTGCCAACGTGGGGGCACGGTGGCGTTGTGTACTAAGGCGTACTGCACCTCGATGGTGCACCTGTCTTCAACCAATGCTAACCCTGCTTGTGTGGAGTTGGTATGTTGGAGAGCTGACAGTTGCTCGCCGTTGCTCGGTGGTTCTCTCCGAGTTCTCCTGTTTCCTCCACCCGTAAAACTATCATGGTCATGATTAGCCATTGTGCAGAAATATGTGACCTTAAACACCAATAAATAAATAAATACCGGATGCTAGTGTTTGCAACAAATGAGGGGTTGAGACATCTGTCTGGTTCCTCATCCTGGTTTATGGATGGTACGCTTAATGTGGCTCCTGTACTGCTCAACCAGCTCTACGTTATACATGCTCCCCTTGGGGAAAGTTTTGAGGCTTGTGTATATGCTCTGTTGGTAAACAAAAATAAATCTACTTAGGAAGAATTGTTCATTTCCATTCAGAACCACTGTGACACGTTAGGATTTCAAGTTGATCCCTCAACCATCACAATGGACTTTGAGCTTGCTGCCATGAAGGCAGTGACAGAAACATTTGGATCACATGTTCTCATTCATGGGTGCTTTTATCATCTAACCCAAAGTACATGGAGGAAAGTGCAAAGTTTGCGGTTAGTTACTCGCTACAGGGAGGAAGACAATGTAAAATTGTTCTGTGGAATGCTTGACAGTTTAGCATTTCTTCCAATGGAGGACTTTCATGAAGGTATATCTTATCTTCGTGAGGTCACACCTGATGGCCTTGAACCACTATTGGATTATTTTGATAGTACTTATGTGTCAGGTTCTTTTCAAACCATCAAACCACCATCTAGTCCCGATGAAACGGTTCCTGCAATGCCGCCTATGTTTCAGCCTCCCATTTGGAATGTTCATGACATTATAAGTTATTCTGTTTGTTGACAGGGGACACGGTCTCACGTTCGCTGCATGAAATTTATATTTGTTTCATGCAGGGAACGTGAGACCATGTCCCCTGTCAAAAACAGAGTAACGTATATATCCCGTTCTTACAAAAGTAAAATTGAATTGAAACAAAAAATCTTTTATTTAGAAACAGGCGTTGTTTCGGTAAGATGTTAACTTTTATCATAACAGATTGGAGTGATTTCCCTTTATTCAATGTTTACGTATGCAATCAGCGGGGCGGGATGCTCTCGGTTCGTTTCAGTTTGTGTTACAGTAAATTAATGAAAAGAGACCTTATAATCTAATCGGTTTCATAAATAATTACCCATGTTTACATAACTAATCTCTTTGTACGTAATGTACTTTTGTGTGTATTTTACTTCAGTTAAATGTATTTGTCTCAGTTGATTTCAAGTGAAAAAAGACATTGCGATGAACCGTTGCTCATGGCAACGAGACGCTTTCCTTGACAGTGGACATAAGAATCTCTGACAGTAGACATATGCGCGTGCTCGGCGACATAAAATAAAATCAACCAGGCATTGACCAATTACTGCAAGGTATTGCGGTTGGTATCGGGACATAACTGTTTGTGTCGGTTCCCGCACAAACATGGCCCATCGTCGTCTCTCATCATCTTGTGCAGACTAGTAATATCTAAGACTACTTACTGAGCTGGAAAAAGTGATTTTCATCACATTTCAGCTAAAAGAGCTAAACTTATACACACTTGTCTGAAAATACTTACTTTTTTGCACACTTGATCTAAAAAAACTGATAAACAACAAATCATGTCTCAGGCCTTCAAGAATAATAATACAACATCCACTAATGCCATGAAGGAAAAGAGAAGGGAAGAAAAAAGAGAGCAGAGGAAAGAAAGAAGAGAAAGGGAGAAAGCGGCGAGAAGATCTGCCTCCTTCTGTACTTTTAACCAGGTTAGTGACACTTCACTTACTTCTCAGGATAACTCTGATCTCAAGTCCATGGTAAAATGTCTCCAAACCACTATAGACTTGCTCAATGTCAGGATCGCCAGCCTAGAAGCCTCTGTTAGAGAGAAGGATGAGCGCATTGCTCAGTTCACTATTGGCGAAGAGTGCCCGAAACCTGCCATAATAACTTCAGGAGTTATTCCACTCACCCCTGGCTCCCCTGCCAAGGAGGTCCAGGTACCACCAACTTGTAAGCTTGAATGGCAGTGTTGGGGGAGATGTTGCCTCAGCTGTGTCGCCAGCTCCACCATCTGCTTCAACCACTGCCATTTTTCCATCAGCTGTGTCTCCAGCTCCACCATCTGCTTCAATCACTGCCACTCTTCCATCAGAGCCCAGACCTCCTACTAATGAGGCTCATGACGAAGTCTCTGTCCAGGATAGGACCTTACCAAATACGGCAACTGCTCCAAGTGCCTTGCCAAGTGCCTTGTCAGAAGTTTACCCTACCTCACCTAAGGCTACTGAACATAATAAAGTAAAAGCAACTGGTGGCTTGGCAACCCCAGCGACCTCTGAGTTGGAATCGGGCGGAAGCCCTAGATCCTACGCAGAGGTCGCTCGGGCTGCTGGGGTGGCCAGGACAACAAATTCACCCTCTCACACTGATCCCAAAGATCCTTTAAATACCAGGGGATTCAATCCTGACAAGCCTCTGTCACAGTTACTCATCCCTGACTTTTCCATAGGTAACGGGGACAGCAACTGCGTGACTGTAGTCTCTGCCCCTGAAGTTCAGGGCCGTACATGCAAAAGAAAGCAGCAGAGAAGAAAAAGTTCTGATCGCGACATTGAACTGCAGGAAGTACGAACGAGGATGGATTCGAGACCTTGACGGAACGCAAAGTCAAGAGGTATCGGAGTCTCATTCCTCGTCCATGCCCTCCTGGTTCAATATCCGTAACTAGCGCAACTGACCGCAGTCGCGTTTCAGAAAAAGCTAAAGCAAAAGAAACCAATAACGCAAGGAACACCGGTAATCCCAGCCTAGCCGCTAAGGCAGCAGGACAGCCGAGTCCAAGCAACTCAGGGCCATCTCCAGCACCAAAACCACTTATGGACCTTGAGTTCTCCAGCGTTGTTAAGAAAACGGTAGATCGCCCAATAACCAAACATATAAGGCAGGGGCAAGGGAAAGTTACACCTGCCCCACCCGTCAAAAAAAAACATTCATAATAGTCGTTACGAGGGTGCACCCAGACACCCCCCAAAGAGGCTATCTCTAAGGGGTTGCCAGGGTGCGATTGGGAGAGGTTTACATCTAGAGCCACGGGCAAATGCACGTGGCGCCTCAAGGTAAACTGCCCCAGCAACGAAACAAAGCAGAAATTTACCGCAAACGGGGTCCTGATCAATGGCCGAAAGCACGAGGTGGAGGATTACAGATCCTCCCCTCCACCAATCCAATGCCATAAGTGCCAAACATTCGGGCACTTAGCTTCGAAATGCAGGGGAAAGCTGACCTGCATGAGATGTGGAGGTAACCACCTCACACATGGATGCAAGACAGAATTTCCCTCATGCCCAAATTGTAAGGGAAACCACGTTAGTAGCTATCGTGGGTGCCCCCATTTTAAAAAAGTCAAACAAAGCATCGATTTAAAAAATCTAAACCTAAAAAATCCCGACAGCGCCTCCTCTCCCCCCCCCCCCCCCCATACAATCTGCTCACTAGTTGCGGGAGCATTGTTCACAGTATTAGATAAACACGTTAATACAAATCTGTCCGACATCTGTCGCGATGTTAGCCGGTCAGCGTCCCGGCTTTTCAAAACACAAATTTCGGACTCGCTAATCAAAGCCTCTATCAACACCCAATAAGGCAACCACTTAACTCCTAACAAAACACCGTAATTAACTACACTCCCATCATGAATAAGTTACAAATAGCCGCGTGGAACGCCAGAAGCGTTAATAATAAAAAACTTCAAATCAGCCGATATTTCGAAGACACAGACATTATCTGTATCTGCGAAAGTTGTCTTCGACCCAATAAAAACTCGGTAAGCGGGTTCAGCACTATCAGAAGAGATCGATTAACCACCAATGGTGGCGGCGTCGCTCTTTTAATAAAGCAGAACATCAAAACCAAAACCATAAGAACTAATCACCTCGACGTAGAGGTGATTGCTACTGAAATCACTGTTGATAATAAAAACATCGCGATTGTTTGTTATTATAATGACCCAAGCAAAATTGTTTCTGACACCGTATTTGAATTCTTTACGAGGAAATACAAACACTGCATTTTCCTCGGCGACTTTAATGCCAAACACCTGTACTTTGGCTGCAACAAAACTACCCCAAACGGCGAAGCCCTCCTTGAAATCACAAAAAACATAACCTTCATGTGGTTATGAATGACAGCTCAGCAACTTATATCAGTAATAACCCTTTATTCTCATCCGAAATCCTTGATCTAATTATCGCTAGCGACTCCCTGATAAACCATATCGACGACCACTGGGTCGGCGACGATGACCTAGACAGTGACCACCTCCCGGTCCATGCCTCTCTGCAACTTGGAAATGGCCCACTCAGGTACCCCCCCCCCCCCCCACAATCTCCGCAGAAACTTCAGGAAAATTAATTGGAACCTCTACCGTGACATCATTGATGTCAAACTCACTAACTCCTCCCCCCCTCCCCCCCCCCCCCCCATCCAATGCAGCGGAACTTGAAACCCAATGCGAGAGCACTGAGAAAATCATTAACTCAACCTTAAACGAAATATGCCCTAAAGAAGAAGTACGCCCCTGGAGAAACACCATCTCGGGCGAGACTCTGTTACTTATTAAATCTAAACGGAAAGCTCTAGGCGCTCTCAAAAAAGAAACTGACCCCAGCAAGAAATCCGAACTCAAAAAAACATACAACCGCCTTCATGGCGAAGTCAAAGAAGCCCTAACGACTGAAAAACAAGCCAGCTGGGAAAAAGCAACAGCCAACCTAAACGGGACCCAAGATGCTAAAAAATTCTGGGACTCTTTCAAAATTCTCACTGGGCAAAAAAACAAAGGCGGCAAAGCCGCAGCAAAACCTCTTAAAAAGGAAGATGGCTCTTTCACTCGCACAGACAAAGAGAAGGCCGACACCTTTGCCGACCTCCTAAGAAAAACGCATCGCCCGTATCAAGGCACGGGCAATGATGACGCCGTCATCAACGCGATTGATGACTTTATCAATGAACACCCTGATATCTACCGGGACCCCAACTTTGATAACGAGCCAGAAGAAGGGGACGATGATGACCTTGTCACCCCCATCACCAATGACGAAATCATTAATGTCATAAAAAAATGCAAAAACTCCTCCTCACCCGGCGAAGACCATTTTTCGTTTCAATGAAACGACATCCATCAGTTATTTTAAATTTCATTTTGTTTTTCTGTTTAAAATGTTTTTGCACGAAAACTGATCTGAGAAATGTACCACTTTCGTCTCACATTAGAATTCAAATCTTGAAAGACCAATTCTCGCAAACTCGTATTACATGTGTACCGATGGTACAAAATGGATGACGATATATCGACTTATCGCGCGAGAATTGGGCTTTTCAGGGGTGGAGGCCGACAAAAATCCACTTTGAATCGCGATGACTTTCTTCTTGTGATGCTTCTATGCACGGTTGGAGTTCGAGGTTTAAGCATAATGATTTTTATGCATTTGTTTACAAGTGGAGATATCGAAGTTAATCCTGGAGAAATAAAGATTGTGCACATCAATGTTAGAGGTCTCCGCAACAAAACTGATATGATAAGCGCTGAATTAGGAAATTATGATATCATTTCTGTTTCGGAAACTTTGTTGACAAATACCGTTCAAAATAATGATATTCAAATACAAGGCTACCATTACCCACCTATTCGTATGGACAGAGGGGAGCGACTAGGGGGGGAGTAGCAGTCTATATTAAGTCTGACATAGTTTGGAAACGTCGGCGTGATCTTGAAATCCCAGGCTTAGAATTAATCTGGACAGAAATTCGAAGTCAAAACCAGAAATTTATACTCGGAGTTGTATACAGGCCCCCAACTGGCAATAATTATTATTGGAGTCTTATTGATGAATCTATCCAAAGAGCAAGAAATGACATGTCGCAGAAATGTGTGATAGTCGGAGAGTTCAACCTTGACTGTCTCAAGAATACTCACCCAAGGATCAGGCAGCTGGAAAACGACTACAGCCTATCTCAAATTGTCAAAGACCCCACGCGAGTAACTGAACGCTCCTGCAGTCTGCTTGATCTAATTTTAGTATCGTGCCCAACTCTAGTTGGAAATTGTTCTGTTATTCCTCCCTTTTGTAGTGACCACCATGCTACTGCTGTTACGTTAAAATTCACAAAGAGTAAAATTGCCTGTTTTAAAAGACAAATTTGGGATTATAGTAATATGGATATAGACGGATTACAGGCACATTTTGCACAAACTACGTGGGAAGACTTTTTCACGGAAAATTTAAATGAAACCACAGAGAGCCTTACATCATATATCATTGAATCAGCTAAAAACTACATACCAAATAAAACCATTGAAGTACGACCGAAAGATAAAGCTTGGATGAATTCAACGATCCGTAAAATGATGAGAGTGCGTGATCGATCACACAGAATAGCTAAGCAGACAAATAGGGCCGAAGACTGGGCTAGATTTAGGCATGATAGAAATGAAACTATATCACTCATACGGGCAGCCAAAGCAGAATACGATCTTAAAACTGAAACCTATGTATCAACTCGAAACTTTGGCAGTAAACACTGGTGGGGGACACTGAAATCATTCTCTAAAGAGCACAATGTTTCGCATGAATTTTTCCCGCCACTCGAAGAAGATGGGGAAATAATTAGCGATGCAACCTCGATTGCAGACTTACTAAATACGTATTTTGTTGATCAAGCTAACTCTGTCGATGACAAGGAACTACCACCCATCCCACGTTGTGAAATGAGCCTGGAATCCATGGAAGAAGAAGATGTAATGTCAGTTATGAGTAAGTTAGATCCCCAGAAAGCTAGCGGACCAGATTTAATTAATAACAGAATCATTAAGGCATGTGCTCAACAGTTAGCTTTCCCTCTGACATATCTTTTTAATCTGTCTCTATCACGTAATGAGTTCCCAAGTTTATGGAAGAAAGCCAGTGTTGTGCCTATCCATAAGAAATCATCAGTTAATGACAAGGTAAACTATCGGCCAGTCTCTTTGACAAGTTCTGTCAGTAAAATTCTGGGAAAAGTAATTTTTAGACACATTTTTTCTTTCTTGGTGGAAAACGAATTGTTAACACCCCTACAGTCAGGCTTCATTCCGGGTGACAGTACAATTTACCAATTAATAGATATTGAAAACTACATTGCTAGTAATATGGACAACAATAAAGAAGTCAGATTAGTATTCTGTGATATAAGTAAAGCATTCGATAGAGTATGGCATGACGGATTAATTCATAAATTAGACTCAATTGGAATAAGAGGTAACCTACTAGCATGGTTTAAAAGCTACCTAACAAACCGCTCACAGTATGTAGTTGTAAATGGGGAGAAATCCAAAAATCAAACCATTAAAGCTGGCGTGCCACAGGGATCCGTTTTAGGCCCCCCCCCCCTGTTCAATATATACATAAATTATATTGTTAAAGATATTACTTCCAATATTAGACTTTATGCCGATAATACAACACTTTATCTGGTAATCGAAGATGCAAAATTAGCAGCAGAAGTTTTGAATAATGACCTGAGAAAAATTGCCCAGTGGTCTAAAACATGGCAGGTTATATTTAATCCACTAAAGACCGAATCGCTGTATATTTCAAATAGAGTAAATCCCACGCTTCGCCCCCATCTTTACCTCCTAGGTCAGCAAATAGAAGAGACGGACACTCATAAACATCTTGGGTTGATCTTTTCAAAAACAGGACAATGGGATTCACACATAGAGAGTCTTATAAGTAAAGTCAGCCCTATGATAAACTGTCTTAGTAGCCTAAAATACAGATTGTCCAGACAAGCATTGGAAACTCTATATCAATACTTCATTCTCCCGCTGTTTGATTATGCCGATGTTATATGGGATGGTTGCACGGAGACTAAATCAACACTCCTAGAAAATTTACACTTGGATGCTCTACGAACCATAATAGGGGTCACTAGGGGGACAAGTCATCAACTTATCTATAGAGACTCTGGTTTCATACCACTGAAAGAGCGTAGACGACGCCACAAATTAGTAGCGTTGTATAAGATTATGTTCACAAGCGTCCCAAACTACATTAGGCTGCTCATGCCGCAACCTGTATCAGAATTGACTTATTACTCGCTAAGATCTTCGAGCTTGTTAAGGGAAATTAAATGTAACACGAACAGGTTTTCTAACTCGTTTCTGCCATCAGTGGTAAAACTTTGGAACGGCTTAAGCGCAGATCTGCAGAACTGTACTTCCGTAGATCATTTTAAGAAGAAACTTGCAATTAACGACAATGTCGTCCCTGGGTTTTATTATGTGGGTGGCAGAAAGGAACAAATTGTTCACACGAAGCTGCGGTTAAATTGTAGTGATTTAAACGGACATAAATTTGATAGGTTTATAAGTGATAATGCATCTTGTGGCTGCGGTCATGTATATGAAGACACTGAACACTATATATTAATGTGTCCTCTATATGCAGAACAAAGAAATTCGCTTCTAATAAAATTGGGCCACGCCACTAATATCACTCTTATGCTATATGGATACGGAGAAAACTGCCTTGGAAAACGCCAGTATATTTAGTGCGGTTCAAGAATATATTAGGGAAACGATGAGATTCCAGTGACTGGTTTATTTCCAGTGGAAAAGAACCCTGACAATGACCTTTGCTGTATTGGGTGAGAGAGATTTTAGTGGGCCTATCATATAAATGAAAGTAGATTGCCTCCACACCCAATAGATAGGTAAATTATTTAAAGTAAATGGTGGGATATAGTATGGTACTTTCTCTTTCTTTCCACTTCATTGGATCAGTTTCTGTTTTATGTACAGTTGCACCTGCACCATTGTATTGTATTGTATTGTATTTCTCTGTAGGGTACGGCGTTAATATAGGCATTGCCTGTTCGCCAAACCCCATTTCATTGAGGAAATAAAAATATTGTTTAAAAAAAAAAAAGACGAAGTAAGCTACAAAATTCTAAAACAAAGCCCAAACTCCCTAATCGAAAGACTAAACAAACTATTCAACTTATGCCTCACCCATATCTACTTTCCCAGATGCTGGAAAAAAGCCATCGGTGTCATGATACCAAAACCCGACAAGGATCCCTCCGATCCAGCCAGCTACCGCCCAATCAGCCTGCTCAGCTGCATTGGTAAGACTTTCGAAAGAACTCTTACCAATCGGTTCAGGGGGCACCTTGAAGACATCGACTTCTTCAATAAATGGCAAAGAGCCTATAGAAACCGTAAAGAAGGCATCGAACATGTCTACCGACTGGTCACCCAAATGAAAACCGCTATCAACAATCAGCAAATAGGCGCGGCAGTCCTGCTAGACGTCGAAAAAGCATTCGACTCTGTTTGGCATAATGGAATGTGCTACAAATTATCAAAAATGAGACTCCCCGTGAAGCTGATTAGATTACTATCCTCTTTCTTAAATGATCGCGAAATTAAAGTCCGAGTGAACAAGGAAACGTCTGACAGTGTCCCCCTCGAAGCAGGCACCTCCAAGGATCCGTCCTAAGCCCCCTCCTATACATCTTTTTCGTAAATGACCTTAGCTTCTCCGATGACCGCGTTCAAGTTTCCCAATTCGCGGATGTTAAGGGCCTCTGGGACTCTAACAATACGGCCAATCTGCCTCAAAAACTTCTGCAACGCGCTCTCGACGAGCTTGAAGAATGGTGTGCCAAATGGAGAATTAAGCTAAATGCCAACAAAACCCAACGAATCACCTTTACTCGCAAGAAAACTAGACGGGATTTTGACCTTAAACTTATGGATAACACCCTCCCAGAATGCAAAGAAGCGAAATTCCTGGGCATCACTATTGATCAGAAACTGTCCTTCAACAAACATACCGACGACATGGCGATAAAAGCTACCAAACGAATTAACTTACTGAAAATGCTCAAGGGAACTTCATGGGGGGGCCAACCAGTCCACCCTACTCAAACTATACAAATCCTTTGTGCGCCCAGTACTCGAATACGGTGCAATAATACTAACTGACCTCAACCAAACTAATATGGGAAAACTCCAAAGGGTCCAAAATCACGCGCTTAGAGTTGCCCTCCGCGCCCCATGGGACACACCCATCAAAACACTCCACGACAGGGCCGATATCCCCACCATTAAAGACCGCCTAGCCACCCTGGCCGCGAAAAATCACGATCGGTTAACCGACAGCAAACTAATCTCCGAACTTGGAGTAATTTGCGAAAGCCGACAAAAGCCCAAAAATTGTAACCAACACTAAGACCGCTCGAATAAAAACTAGGAATGACAAGGCAAACTGCGATCCCCGACGCCCCCGAATACCCCTAAACTAAATTAAATAAATAAGTCCGCAACCAGCGAAGGGTACAACAGGAAAGAAACACCTTCGGGTGTGGTCTAATGTGCTAGACTTGTTGCCCTCCCGCTGACAGCCTCGGAAGCTCAAACCGCATTAAACGATCGCGATCCCCGGCACCCTCAACTTCAAATAAACTTAAACTAACCTAAATAAGGCCACTTCCAGCGAAGGACACAACAGGAAAGAAACACCCTCGGGTGTGGTCTAGTGTGCTAGACCTGTTACCGTCCCGCTGCTAACAAGGAAGTTCAGCCCACTTAAAACGCCGGCGATGCCCGGCACCTTAAAACTAAATAATAAACAGGGAACGATGGGGGTCCCAAGCACGAGAGGATGTTTCTGCCCTTACGAATGTAAAGATTCGTGCATTTCATACTCTCCCCCATAGCGACAAGCACACACACAGCACAATACCACACGAGAGTATGTTACTGCCCTTACGAATGTAAAGATTCGTGCATTCCATACTCTCCACACACACACAGCAGACACCACAAGGACACGCAACTAAAGAGGTGTTGCTTTTATCTTTACAGTTTACACATTCTAATGAAAACTAATTCTACTTTCTTCTTTTAGGCAGGTACACAGAAGATGTTTTTTTGGACCAGCACCCCAATAACCGCTACAGACAGTCTAACCGTTATGGAAACAGTCACCCCACGGTTCCAGAACATCCTCCGCTCCATCCCTAAAAGTGGTCAACCACTTAAAGGGAGGCGAGCGTTGGTCCAGCGCCCCGCCTCTGCCCCTTTTTGTAAGCGCATTACGCATCTTTTTGTCCCAACCCAATAGGATTACAATGCAGGCCTGCCCCCGAACTAGAGAAGTTCGGGTCTTCTTCTTGGTGGTCCCCGAAAGGGGTCGTTGTTGTTTTCCTTCAAAGAGTCCAACTATAACAGAGACAGCCTGAGGCAGATTATACTTGCCAGTGATGGCCATCACTCATTATCATCCTTGAAGCGGCAGACTATACTTGCCCGAAAATCCAGATCGACTGCACCCTCGGGGAGAGGTAGTACCTTTGTGAGAGGACCCAACCTCCCACACTGGTCCTCATCCGAGGGTCCAACCGACATCAGCCAGCGAGACCGCCTACCCACAACTGGAGACACCTGCTGAGTACCGGATCCTTTTCCTCCTTCGACACGCCTAGACATGTGACAGCCATCATATACAGCTACCGAGGGTCGAAAGGGACTTGTCCCCCATACCGTCCCTGCGCGCCTTCGGCGCGCGAAATCATTTCCTTTCGCACAAACATTACGTATACAGTCCATTTAAAATATTCTCTCCTCTCCACTGGTCGATTGCATAATAGGGTGTCTAAAAATAGGATAAGCTAATTGGCTTTGAGGGGAACTTTTTAGTATCCATGGTAATTACTTCAACAATAACAAGTGCAGATGTCAATGATGATCTTATGGACAGTCATCTGTGCTGACTGATTTTTGGGACAAATGATTTTAACAAACAATACTTTATTAAGCATTTTTTTATTAATGATATCTGACTTTAATACTTTATCTACAAACATTTGCATACACGAATTACAGAATATATTATATTTTAAAAAAATATATACGCAAGCACTCTTTCAAAGCACTATAATATCGATCGGGTTTTGTGATTAATGATATCTGACTTTAATTCTTTACAAGTATCTATAAACATTTGCACACATGAATGACAGAATATATTATCTTTTAAAAAAAATATATACACAAGCACTCTTTCAAAGCACTGTAATATCGCTCGGGTTTTGTTTGCACTTTTGAATAGAAAATCTCTGCTAGTATTCCATGGAGTTAGCACTCAGCTACTAATGGGTAAAAATACACAGTACGTGACAGGTGGACTACTACCAAATCACTTGTCGAGTGAATGTTTTGCAGAACTCATATTTTTTTACACAAACTGATTTTTTAATGGTCACCAGATTTATCTACACATCCATCAAGAGACAATTTGCTTGCTTGTCTGCTGTTTATGGACGCCTGTAAGTTGAAGTTGAGTGGATAATTCACTCTGTGTGTGATTTAGTGGTAATCCACCCGGCACTTATCTACACACACGAAATAAATTGTGTGAACAAACTAGACACCTTGCAAGAAGCATTAGCTATTTATTTATCTATTTATTGGTGTTTAAGGTCACTTTTCAATAGCTATGGCTAATTGTGCCCATCGGTCGCAATTGGCCATAGGTGCAGAAAAGTGACATTAAACACCAATAAATAAATAAATTGTGACCACAACAAATGTCTAAAGTCAAGTTTAGCCGATCGTTTACCCCTTTGGTGCCCATTTTAGTGGACATCCATCCCAGGCACTGGTGACTGGGTCCTATTTCACCAGTAAAGTGGAACTTTCTTACCATAGTAAATAAGCACTGCTTCACTTCCCGTTGCCACGGGGAAAGAAGCTCTATTAAATATTATCACAGTGTACATTATTGTCTAAGAAATTCTGTGGAAATGCAATGCCCCCCCCCCCCCAAAAAAAATATATTTTTGAAATAAAGTAGAAAGAACTGTTTCGACCAGGGGAGATACAGTACGTGGAGAGTGGATTGTAACTAAATCGCCCGCGGAGTGGAGTTATCACCCAAGCTACAACTTTCAAATTTTGTACATATCGACAAAAACACAAGCAATGTTTCAGCCAATGGACTTCCGGGTTTAACCCGGAGGTCCATTGGCTGAAACTTTGCTGGTGCTGGTTATGCTTTGCAACAAATTTGCAATTATTTCTCGGGTGGAACCTCCACTCTGCGGGTGATTTAGTGATAATACACTCTCCACGTACTGTAAATTTGACCAGTGTTTTTATTCTTTTCTTCTTCATTTTTTTTCATGTCACTGTCATGTTGCGTGTCCTGCCAAAATATTTTTTTTCAAGGGTGGTATCTTTTAAAACGGACACATTTTTCGGTAAATTTAACTGATAATGCTAAGTCAAGAGGGAGTAGTATTCGTAAGGGCCCAATGTCGAGCCCGGTTAATCCTTGGATGGGTGACCGTCTGAGCGATCGATGATTCGGACTCTGGCGTTGTGTCCTTGGGCAAGGCACTTAACCCCGATTGTCCACATGTGGGCACGATGACGCCGTGTACTAAGGCGTACTGCGCGTCGATGGTGCGCGTGTCTTCAACGAATCTAACCCTGTCTGTGCTGCAGTGCGGAGTTACGATGTTGGGGAGCTGGCAGCTGCTCGTCGTCCGTCGGTGGTTCTCTCCACCCGTAAAAACTGTTCCCGACATGATATGACCTTGGCTGTTAAAGTGTCGTTGAACCTTAATAAAATAAAAAAATAAATAAATAAATTCGTAAGGTCCATGAAAAGTGGTTACCGTTGGAAGCTGTAGTATTTGGCAAACTCAGGCACATTAAAACCAGGTCATGGGGCAGAGCGCGCTTGCTAATTCACACTGCAGTTGGTACAATTTATGATCCGCAAGTATACAGAAGAATAGAAAATCTCTGCTAGTATTGAATTGACTCTGCACAAGTCTAATGTTGATGATGATTTGAAGGTGATTGAGTCCATCTGTGAAAACCAAGGCAAAAATATTCCAGAGGTATCCTGTGAGAAAGTTGCCAGCATCATTCGTCACCTGAAAACATCAAAAGCTCAAGACTGTACTAGCATACAGGCTGAACATCTGAAAAATGGTGGAAATCAAATTGTAGAGTTCCTTACATGCTTTATTAATAAATGTTTCAAGCTGAAGAAAGTGCCAGATATCCTGAAGATGGGGATCATAACACCTATACACAAGAAAGATGAGAAAAATGATCCAACAAAATATAGAGGAATTACAGTCACACCAATAGTTTTGAAAATAATTGAGAAAATCCTGATTAGCCTCTCTGATGACAATCTTATGACAACTCAATCCAAACTGCAGACAGGATTCACAAAGGGTCTTTCAGCTTCAAATGCAGCTCTAATCATATCCGAGGCAATTACAGAATCTAAAGAAATGAAGACACTACTTTTCCAGGGCACTCTCGATGCTCAGAAGGCATTTGATGTTGTTCCACATTCTGCTCTTATGAGAAAGTTGTTCCTTGACAATATTGATGGTGATGAGTGGATAATTCTTAATCATCTCTACGAAAATATGAAATCAAAGGTAAAATGGAATGGACATATATCGGAACCCATTATTATCAACCAAGGTGTTCGTCAGGGAGGAGTACTCTCAGCGACTCATTACAAGCGCTTCAACAATGCTCTCCTGCTGAATCTGGAAATGAGATACAGTGGAGCCAAGATTGGACAAATACGCATTCCCCATGTAACCTGTGCAGATGATGTTGCTCTCCTCTCTCATGACTCAACTGAATTCCAACAGATGTTATTGGAAGTTGCAGACTACTCTAAAAGAGAAAGATACCACATCAACCCCACCAAGAGCACTGTATCTACGTACCATCCATCAAGATATGCTCCTACTGGTGAATCATTTGAATTTGAATCCAAAATTATTGAAAATGTTGAATCAGTTGTCCATCTGGGAATTGGAAGAAGAATTGATGGCAAAAGTGATGTGGATTCAAGAATTCAGAAAGGGAGAAAGACAATTTATGCCCTGATGGGAGCTGGGCTACATGGATCTGATGGACTAAACCCACAAGTTTCTGTTAACATCTGGAAAATTTTCATCCTGCCTCGAATATTGTATGGTATGGAATCATTATCTTCATCTTCAGCAGATATCAAACAATTGGAATTGTTTCAGAGAAAGACCTTGAAGCAGCTACAGTCACTACCAACTCGGACCGCCACTGCAGCAGTATATGGTCTTCTTGGTGTTATTCCAGTCGAAGCCTTAATTCACAAGAAAATGTTATCACTATTTGGTAATATATGCAGGAGAAAGAACTCAGTTGAGAGAGAGATAGCTCAGCGTCAACTATCGATGAAAGATTTAAAGTCTGATAGCTGGTTCTCCATGGTGAGGAAGATATTATCAAGGTATAATCTACCATCAGCTTTTGATATCCTTGAATCACCACCAGAAAAGATGGAATGGAAAAAAATGATCAATGCACATATTGATAATTACTGGGAGGAAGAAATCAAAACTGAAATAACAAGTAAAACATCACTCAGATATTTGAATTCTTCATCAATCAACATTGGTTATCCTCATCATGTATGGTCAACTGTGAAAAACAATGTACAAGACATAAAACGAGCTGTGGTCAAAGTAAGAATGCTAGTGGGAGTATATACCATGCAGAACAACAGAGCAGCATATTACAATGAAAGTCCGATCTGTAAGATGTGCAACAAAGAGGTTGAAAATGTTGAACACCTGCTAACTACATGCACTTACCCAGTAATAAAAAAGTGTAGAGATTCAGCTCTGATAAAACTCCAGTCTCTTATTCCCGTTCCTGCTTTCAACTCAATCACTCACACTCCTGCTCTTCTTACGCAACTCATACTTGACTGTTCCTGTGATAGTTTTACTGAACTGTTAGACTTAAATTACACCTTAATACAAAAAATTGAATACTGGTCCAGATTATATATCATGAACCTTCATCAACATAGATCAGCAACTCTGATGGAGGATCACAGCAGAATGAGTTAATTGAAACAAAATCAAATATAATTATTAAGAAACAATCATTGTACATAAATTATCTTACTCCATTTAGGAGGTGCAGCGAAAAATCAACGCTGGGATTTCATAAGAAGAAGAAGAAGAAGAAGAAGAAGTCTCCTTGGTTACGAGTCGAAATTAAGTATTTTTATTGTTTACTAATCATATATATTTCATTTTCAGGTTATTTTATTCAACTTTGTGGGGAGTTAGTTTAGTATAGTAACTGGGACAAAGTTAGGAGGCCTTAAATAAAACTGTGAGCGCTAAGTTGTCGAACGGTTCGTCGTGTTGCCTTTTGTCGCGTGTTTACAATTTTCCCTGTCCGATCGCGTAATTTTGTCTTGATGATGGCGAGCAAGTCTGTTCAGACGGAGGTAAGTATGGAGGTAAATACGTGTAATATCGCGGTCCAGGTCAACGGTGCCAACGGAGTAAGTATTGGTGTGCAGACAGAGGTCACTGGGGGTGTCGGTCAGAGCCGGGTTGGTGGGGCCACCGATGGCGATATTGGGCTTGAAGTTTGTAAACAGTGTTCTATGATGTATGGGGACTGTCGCTCGATGGGATATGGAGAGGTATGTGCAAACTGTCAGGAAATCCTCCGCCTACTTGAGACAATTGTTAAGTTTGAGGGGGAGATTGCTGAGCTGAAGGGAAAACTTGGTAGGGCGGGGCTGTCTGGAGTTACGCCTGTGAAAGTGGCTTTCCGAGAAGGATGGAAGGTTGTCGGTGGTTCCAAGAGGAAACATGGGGGTAGAACCTTTGATGTGAATGAGGTAGGTGATGAGGTGGGGGCTGCTAGAAAAGTACGTAGGACAGATGAGGGGGGCCCAGGCCGGAGCAATGCTGTAAAGCGTTTGGCGTGGACTACCAAAAGTGGTAGGAAAGGGGGACCAGAGAAGCAGGTAGATAGGGGTGTAAAGTCCAAAGGCAGTGGGGAGTGCAGCACCAGAAACAGATTTGATGTGCTCGATTCGGAAGAGACAGAGGAGGAGATAGAGGTAGTTGCAACAGATAGTAGCTTGGGGTCTAGGCCAGGAAAAAGGAGGAGGGATCCGGGGGAAGACCAGGGGAGTAGTCCAGGTAGCTCAGGGCCTGGAAAGAGACGGAGGGACAAGGATAGGAGTAATCCTAGGTCAAAGATACCGATACCGATATTGATTCCGAGTGGGGCTGTTGGAGAGGAAGAGGACGCTGTAAACAATAGGAGACTAGAGGAGATAAATAGGGCGAGGTCCAAAAGTAAGTTGGTGGTTGCGGGAAGTAGCATAGTTCGGGGGATCGACAAGGTTGTCTGTGGTCCGGACAGTAAAAATAGAACAGTTCTGTGCTTTCCGGGGGCTAAAGTGGAGGACCTGAGGGATAGAGTGGACGGTATTGTAGCTCGGTCGGGGCCTGATCCGGTAGTGGTATTACATGTGGGGTCCAATAACATCAGGGAGAGGAAATCAGTTCGTTTGGTGGACACATACAAGGACCTAATTAGTAAGCTACTTAGCAGGAATGCTCGGATCATCGTTTCAGGGGTGCTCCCCGTTATGGGTGGTGGGAATGAGAGGAACTCGCGGATTATGGCACTAAACGAGGAGCTGGAAGAGCACTGCAAAGACTTGGGAGTACATTTCATTGACCACTGGGATTCATTCTGGGGACAAGGAGAGTTGTATGGGCGAGACGGATTGCATTTAAGTAGGATGGGTACAGACCTGTTGGGCCAAAAAATCTTACAGGTGGCTGGGCCTTTTTTGGAGAAAAGGGGGGTAGGGGACCACAGCCGGTAACCCAGAGTGGCACAAATGCTGGGAACATAGGAAGAACAACAAACATGCACAATACAGGGACATACCAGGGTTATAATAATGTGCCAGTGATGACAAAAAAACAAAGATTCATTAAGTTTGGGTACTGCAACATCCAGGGTCTGCACAAGAAAGTAAGCGAAATATCAACAATGATGGACGAAGGAGACTTCGATATAATGGGTCTAAGTGAGACGTGGATACGACGGGATGAGCGGGTTGATCAGATGAAGGGTTGCGTGTGGATAGGAGCTGGGCGAACTGAGGGTCAGAAACGGGGTGGGGGTGTTGGCATCTACGCTAAAGAGGAATTACAGCCCTCATTGATTACAGATCTCACAGAAGCAAGGACTCAGATTCCAGTATCCAACGAAATAGTCTGGGCAAAAATCAAGTTAGGAAGCAGGAGTGTTGCCGTTGGTGTTGTATACTTAGCAGTGGAGGGAAGTAAGCCCGAGTGGAATGATTCAATATATACAACTCTTAGATCGAATATCACAGAGCTTGGGAGCAGAGGGTTCAGTATTGTCCTAATGGGGGACTTCAATGGGCACATCGGGGATAAGGAGGAGGGCATACAGGGAGGTGATAGGAAAATTAACACGAATGGGAGGAAGATGTTGGACCTATCAAAAGAGCTTGGTTTAAAGATCCTGAACACGGATGCGAAATGTAAGGGTAAATGGACCTGGGAGAGGAACGATAAGAAAACAATAATTGATTATATACTCACTGACATTAGCGTATGGAGGGAGGTTATAGATGTAGAAATAGATGACGAGGGAAAAAATGACTTGGGTAGTGATCACAACCTGATAACAGTTAAGATTATGGGCAAAAAGACGAATAGAGACAGAAATACCTTCAAGGAAGTTTGGGGACTAAAACAAGGAGCCGACTGGAAGCAGTTTCGGGAAAAACTAAAACCAAATCTTGAATGTATACCTAGGGATGCAAATGTCCAGAGTATTTCAGATGGCATAGTAAATAGCCTAACAGAGGCAGGGAAGGAGTGTATAGGAAGGGTGAGGGTCCCAACGAGAGAGCTTGGATACAGGGTTAACGAGGGACTGAAAAAGGCTATAAAAGAAAGGAAGGTAAAATGCGCTGCTTACAGAAGAAGTAGGAAGCTTAAAGGGGTGGATAACAATGACACGAGACAAATGAAAGGAGAATATGAACTGGCACGGAAAAAGGTGAATGAGATAAAGAATAATAATAGGAAGGAGCGCAATTGCAGTCTTGCCAGAACAATAAAGAAAACGGGGGGTTCGAGCTCAAACGTATTTTGGAACTGGGTAAATAAACGGGGGAAAAGTAGTGTGCAGAGTATCAAAGTGGATGGGGAAAGTACAGAAGATAAAGGCCGTATCGCTTCAGAGTTAGTCAAGCACTGGGAAAAGATAAACGATAGGCGATGGGGCAGTGGGTCCCCACCAAAAAGAAATACACTGGTGGAGGAGAACCTATCCAATCGTGTATGTAGCGAAATAACGGCAGAAGAAGTGCGGAACGTGGTCTCGAAATTAAAAAATGGTAAAGCGGGAGGGACTGATGAAATTCCGAACGAATTCCTCAAAAATGGAGGGGAGGCACTTATTGAAGTCCTGACAAACCTTTTCAACCTGGCTCTGCGAAAGCAAGAGGTCCCCAGAGAGTGGAGGGAAAGTAAGGTGTCGTTCATACACAAAAAGGGGGATAAGGAAGTTCTAGATAACTATAGGGGGATATCAGTTAGTAGTAACATCGGAAAAGTATTCTGTAAGGTCATATACGGTAGACTAGAGGAAGTTATTGAAGAGAAAGGTTTTTTAGGAGAAATTCAAAATGGTTTCAGGAAAGGACGAAGAGTCACTGATCACCTATTTACACTCACCCAACTGATAGAATCAACAAAGGCTGAAAAGAAAAAGATGTTTCTGGCATTTCTAGATGTGAAAAAAGCGTACGACCGAGTGTGGAGGGAAGGTATGTGGCGAAAGCTCGAGGGCATCGGACTGGGGGGTGACTTTGTGGGAATCATGAAAGCACTGTATACAGATGTGCAAAGCCAACTCAGTCTAGGAAGTATCACTACAAAGCGAGTCCCTATGGATATAGGCCTCAAGCAGGGGTGTATCTTTTCACCGATTTTGTTTGCATTGTATGTTAAAGATTTAGGGGACGAACTAATTCAGAGTGCGGAGGGGGTAAATGTTGGAGACATAAAGATACCAGGCTTATTCTTTGCGGACGACATGGTGTTAATGTCTAGAACTGAACAGGGGCTAGAGAAACTGCTGGAAATTGTTGGTAGATATGGGAACACTTGGCGACTCGAACTAAATGAAAATAAAAGCAAGGTAATACCCGTTGGACGCAAGGTAGATATGACGAAGAGATGGAGAGTGGGGGAGTTCTCAATCCCCGAAGGGGAAAGCAAACAAATCACTGTAGGAGAAACGGGAGAGTATGAGTATCTAGGGGTAAGCATAAATATAACGGGAAGAGGGGTGTACAGAAATTATTCAGCCAAACTGATTCTGAAGGGGAAAAGAATTCTGAACCAACTAAAACTTTTAGGGAAAAATAGTTTCAACAAGGTCTTTGTGGGGAAAACACTGTGGGAGAGGGTGGGTTTACCAAGTATAACGTATGGCACGGACGTGATTCCATTAAACCAAACCGTTATTAAGAAGTTGGAAAATACTCAAAATGATGCCGGCAGATGGATAACAGGGTCGAGTAATGCTGCAGCTTTGGAAGCAGTAAGGGGGGAGCTTGGGTGGATGAAAATCAAGGACAGGGTAGATTTGGGAAAACTGTGTTACTTTAACTACTTGAGAAACCTGCCTGACAACCGGTGGTGCAAATTGATGCTCGATACCATTTGGAATTCTAATATAGAAACGGGGTGGTCAAAACATGTGAGGGAACTAATGGACAATTACTCTATAGAGGTCACAAACATAGAAGTAGGAATGAAAGAAGGCAAAAGGTTTGTCAAAGAGAGAGTCATGGAAGATTGCAATCGAAACTGGCGAGCAGGGGTTAGCGTGAAAAGATCACTGCAGGGGTTACAATATAAAGAAAAGCCAGCTTTTGAGAAGTACCTAGATGGCACCTTTGGAGGGTCACTGCTGTTCAAACTGAGATCAAGATCACTGGAGCTTCGGGGAAAAATTGGGAGAGATGGGGAAAAGGGATGCCAAATGTGCCACTCTGGAGTAGTGGAGACCCTGGAACATTTTCTCTTGGAATGCCCACAGTATATACCTCATAGAATAAAATTTACTGGAAGAATAATGCAGAAGTGGGGTGAAGAAACAAAGGATAGATGGCTGAAGGGGGACACGAGGGAGAGGGTAGGAATGCTTATTGAAGAAATTGAAAAAGAGGAAGTGAGGGACACTATTAAGCAGTTTATATCTGAATGCTGGGAGGAGAGGAGGGGAAGAGGGGGTGGGGTGCAGGGGGAATGATGGCCTTCTCTTATGAGGACCGCGACAAATCAGCGGCTGGCCAAAGAGTTATTATTATTATTATACTGGCGAACAGATAGTGATGATCGTGCACAAGTAAACAGCAATCGAATGGGAGCCATAAGGGATATACGATAAACTAAGAGCAAGGAACCTATCCTAGCTGGGAGCCCAAACACTATCGCGTAATGTGAAAGTGTTTTTTCGTAGGAGGAGTCAAATAGTCCCACGAACAAACGCCCCCCCCCCCCCCTCCCCCCTCTGCAACATCACTTCACACACGGAAAAACATAACACATTCTGGACAGCCACGGGCTCCGCCAATATAGGATGCACCGGGGAAAGTTTTTATTCATGCAAAAGAGTACATTAAATCAAAAGTTTAAACAACTTTTCCGTACAAGGTACATCATCGCCTGACACAACAGCCAACATAACCCGTATTCTGAGGCTCGTCAGCCTTTAAAATCGCAAAACATACGAGAGGTATAGCAGCTACAACCTCGGGACAGGTACAGCAATACGCGAGGTGGGGGATCAAAAAACCCATCCCCAGAAAAACAAAACAGACAACTTCACGGTTTGGCGGCCCCGTGCAGAATGACCATACAATGGACAATCAATTAACACACACGCACCCTGTGTGTCGCACTGACTACACCAACAAGGGGAAATAAATTTCGTACTAATTCACTGCGTTCAAACGAGAGAAATTATGTTTATCGCTCTCATTGTAACTGAGTTCAAGATTATCCGTTCTCGGCTGTTTTGAGTGAGCCAACCCCCCTCACCGATAATGATACAAACTGGAATTTGGACCGGTTGAGGTTACTGTTAGTAGTACAGTGGATAGGAGTAACGGTAAAATAAGCTAGTGATGGCGACAGCCGGGTTAGAAGCCAGTTCGTCCCCTGAGTTCCAATGTGTTCCATGTGCTAGTAGGCACATAGAACACATTGGAACTCAAGGGGACGTGTTGTACGTTCAGCAGAAGTTAAAATGACATAGAACTGTGATTGCAGTACTACTGTGGGCATTCGTTAGGGCTGCACGGTATATCGATAAACCGATATATACCGGTATTCAAACCAATATTGATTGAATACCGGTGCAATTATAAAAATATCGGTTTATCGTCATTATTTATTTACCCACAATTTAATTTTCAAGATGTCTTTAGTTTTTTAACTGTAGCCCCGAATGAATAATATTATCCCTTTATCCGAGGAATCGCCCGCTTGTGCCCTCGTAATATACAAATTCAGCAGCTGAAAAAATATTTTTTAAAAATTTAAACAAAACTATATCGTGTGAAACCTCATTGGAACGAGCTCGTTGAGCTCGTTCCAATGAGGGGGTCACATGATATAGTTTTGTTGAAATCTTTGGGGAAAATCTGATAAACTAATTTTGAAAATAATGAATTTTGATATCGTCTGCGTTGGGTAAAGGTTTTTTGAACCGCATCATCAAGGCATGCTAATTCGTTCCGACTGTGATGCCGCGAGTGTCGATTGTGGTACTTGTGTTCATATATCTGAACAGTTTTAGATATACCGGTATACCGCGGTATTTTTTTGAATACCGATTCCGGTATTCAGTTTTGAATATCGTGCAGCCCCAGCATACAGGTATCAATGGTAGTAAAGGCCGACACAAGGGTATAAGCTGTTCTAAGTGGACGGTAAGTTCACTATATCAAAGTACTCCATTAACACAAAACATAAGTAAAATATTATTTTTTACTGCAAACTATCTCGTTTCAACGAGAAACATCCCGATATAACGAGAAGTTATTTTGTTATAACTTGCGAAAAGCACATTTCGTTATAAAGAGAAATCATCTCAGTTTGACGGATCCATGCTTTGTCCTTATAATAGGGTCTTATCTCGTTATAACGAGATGTTTCTCAGTTATATGTTTTCTCGACAGCTCGCTGTAACGAGATGCGATTCTCGTTATAACGATGTGTTATCTCATAATAACGGGTTTTCAATTTTTAGATGTTCTAAATCAGCCACTGTTGCTGGCTGTTGCGCAAATGGTTAAAATGAGTGAATGACTTCTAGTGTGGTAGAAGAGAGGTAACTCCTTGCAATGATCTCATGAACAGAGAACGCGTTGTTTGATGGCGCGAAGCTTGGATTCAAAATTTCCCCGATATGATTGGTCAGGAATAGAGTTTAATATATTCCCGGTTTTCTATAGTAACGGGAACGGGAAATAAATTACACTCAGAACCGGAAGTCGGGAAATGTCCGGGATAAATTGAATACGGTAATATCAAGTAAATTTAAGAGAGTAACAAGACGCATTCATCTTCGTGAAAATGAACATATATTATTGGCAATCTGTCGTCTCATGACGGAAAAGTTGTTTTCCCAAGAGAAGTGTGAAAACCCAAACCTGCTTCCAACTCGTCTTCATTTTCCGAATCGCTAGTTTTATCACCAGCAGATAAGACTGGTGACGACAGTGAAGAAGGAGTTGATGTTGAAGGAGGTGGTGAATAGTGGTGAGTGATACTAGTTATTCTGAAAATGAAGACGAGTTTGAACTTTGAATTGAGTGAAGATCTTACTGTTGAAGAGGAGTCCTCCGGAACTGATTGAGAGCTACAGTGATTTCGGTTCATTGTGTTATGAAAAGAAATACTTTAGCTAATCATTTTGCCTGAAAATACATGAACATAAAAAAAGGTTTAATCAGGCCTAAAAAAATAAAAAATCTGTTTCTCAGGCCCTCCCGCATGGCCCTTTTGGCTGCAGCATGCTCTCTTTTTATAACTAATTTAAACTTAAAAAAAATAAAAATTAAATGGTTTATGTCTGATATTTTACCCAAGTTAAAAAAATTTATGAATTTGTCCCTTGAGTGCAAGAAGGCTTTGCAATGCTTTAGCATTGCAAAGCCTTCTTGCACTCAAGGGATGAAATAAACCACCACCCCGTGCTATTCTGTAGATTATGAGGCCTAAAAATTAAACCAAGAACATGAACTTTTGATGGCGAAGAAGTAATTACTGAAATAAAAAATAAAATAAAAAACCGCTCGCCCGCATGCAATTTCACAAATAATGGCCCGAGAAATAGAAAATCTACTTTGTGTTGTGTGGCCTTATATAAAAATTGAACTTTCGAAAAGCTCTCGAATTTATATCTTTGATGTACGCATCATTTTACAAACTCCGGGCATTTCCTGTAAAATAATACAGTGGAGCCCACTTAATTGGATATCTCTTAATTGTATATCCCTGTTAATTGAATATAAGTTTCAAACACAAAACCATTTACCATACCTTCAGTACAAATTTGATCTGTTAATTGCATATGGGTTGTAGAGTAAACTCCTGTTAATTGTATATAAATTTTTGTAATATGTCGAAAAAATTACTGTGACACGCACCAAATTCCCCTTATTTATCAACCTTTTTGGCCTCACTACATCCAATGCAGGCATTTATTCTATTATATCTTGTTTGACAGAGCTCTATGAGCTCTGTCAAACAAGATATAATAGAATAAATGCTCAGTTTACCTCCCGAACACAGGAAACTGACCAAATCCCTGTTAATTGTATACTCCTGTTAATTGAATAATTTTCACTGGCAAAATGGATATTCAATTAAGAGGATTCTACTGTATAAAAATAGAGATGCTGGTTTATTAAAAAAACATTCCCAATCAGTTTCAAAGCTTGACTATTATTTGTTGAAACCATTTAAAAATAAGAGAACGGCCTTTTCACCATCTTTTGATGCTCTGCAACTTTCTTCTCTTCATAAAATCAACAGAGTGTGCACCTTGCCATACACTGTCCTTTTCATCAGAAAAAAATCTAAGAGGTAAGATTTGCTAATTTTTTCCTAGAAAGAATAAAAACTGGAAAATTACTGTAAAAATGCATTCCCTAAACAAAAAGCCGATGTGGAAGTAGTAAGGGATGACACTACGGGGACCTGATTTAACACTGAAATTCCTATAGACATTTGTTCGCTAGAGAAATTCACGATCGTGTGTACTATGGGAACATGATTTAACACTGCAAATTCCCATAGAAATTGTGAGTGTTAAATCAGGTCCCCACAGTACACACGACTGTGGATTTTTAAAAAATTCAAAACCCTATTGGAATTTTCAGTGTTAAATCAGGTCCCCATAGTACACACGGTCGTGAATTTTCACCTGCGAACAAATGTCAATGGGAATTTTAGTGTTAAATCAGGTCCCCATAGTGCCATCCCTTACTACTTGTGGACGCTTAGTATTAGGAAGCGTGATACAAAAAGATATTTTTAATGGCAGTTTATACTAAACTAGTTGTTTCTAATTGGCTTTCCATAAAACACACTGCTTTCTTTTGTTAAAGTTAATAAACGAACACAATATACAACTCCGGGAGCTGCCTGTTGTTTTCGTTTATTAAAAGTAACAATGGAAACTTTGCTTCATTTTCTACTGGTGCCATGGGATATAGGTGTTTTCTTAACAGCTACTTGGTTCTTAATTAGACCTTCCTCGCGTGTCTCATAACTTCATGGGAGATAACTTTACAGAAAGTCTTTTTTCATGACGAAAAAAGTCGGGGTGCTTGTTTTTATATCGATTTTCAAGGGGAGTAAAATATGTACAATACATTATTGCCCTTTAATTAAATGAGTAAAGTTTGTTGTATACTGGAAAGCATAATATTCCAGGACAAATATCATCTCTGACTTCCGACTCTGACTCTGTTGCAAAAACAAGGCCGCACGAGAACAGGTTGTCGCACACAATGGTGCAACGCTTTGACAGCACAGCCAGCTCGTGGATTTATCTGGCCTAACAAAAGGCGGAAACAACTGAACAAGATTCAGATTAGTAATTAACTTAATTATTTTACCTTCAATATACTTCCTAAAAACATTTATAAGAATAAATAAACCAATCCCCCATCTAGCGGACGTTTCTGTAACTAATTGGCGACGTTTTGGGTTAAATTGCAGAGGACGTTTCGGCTTGTGGATGTTTCGTCCTAATTCTGTCATGGACGGGCGAACCGCTCCCATCCGGCCGCCCCACTAGCCCGTTGAACCTCTTTCTACTCTTTCTGGTAAATACTGATTTTTTACGGAAGGCATGATTTCAACGGACCAAATCACGCTGAAGTTTGAAAAATAGTTATTTGCGGGAAATAGGCCTGCATCCTCAGTAGAAAAATCTTCCCACGCTTCAGTTTTTTATGACATAGCCTGATTATTTCTCTGTAGTTGGCGATAATAACAGTAATATCATAACTTTGTCGGGTTCTAACCCCGAGCTCCAGAAATGACTAACAGCCCTTTGTCTTAATAGAGGCCCTCGGCTCCGTCTTGGATGCTTGTAAGGACTCTGGTGGTTAATCATTTCTGTTGAGCCGCTACATAACCGTAGCGCCTTTGGAAATCATGCTATTCTTAAATATTATTACAGCTATTATTGTGGTTACTATTTATGTTAGGACAAATGCCATTTTCACTTATTGGTGATTTGCAGGTCATTTCTCGAATAATAATCCGATTTTTGAAAAATTTCACGTGTAGGCGCCATTGCTTTTTGTGATTTTTACAATTTCATAACAAGTTTGCCACTATATTTTATATATTTGTAAAATTAATTTCCATGCTTGGTGATAGCAGTAGACCTACACTCTAAAAACTAAAGTTTTAAAAACTACACTTGAAGTGCTATATTTAACACTTACTAAGTGCTGAACTAGCACTTTGTTCAAGTGTAGATATCCCAGAACTTGACAGGTGTTACAATAATACCACTTGACAAGTGCAATGTCGCGACACAAAGGAAACAACGCAGATGACGCGGATCAGGCTCGAACTCTCGAGCCTGATCCGCGTCATCTGCGTTGTGTCCTTTTCACTATGTACCCACCAAGCGCAAATCAAATTATTGACGATTCTGGAAGAACCACCAATGCTAGACACATGGGAAGTGCCATCCATTCAAGTTTCAGATGTGTGACGATTGTAATGTCAAAGTGCTTAAAGCATTGCACTTTGAGTGTTAAAATCAAACCCTAAGAGTTAGAATGGGTTTAACACCCTGAAAGTGTCAGTTTTAATACTTTAGTTTTTAGTGTGTACTAGTAGGCCACGGTTAATTGGTTACACTTCACCAAGAACACGATCAAAAGACTTAGCCGATAACGGTGGTCATTAAAAGAGCAAGTTGAAGTTCGATTCGGAAAAAAAGCTGAGTCGAATCAAATGGTAGTTGAACTGCAGAGTCCGAAATAAGTCGAATTAAATTTCGGTCTGTTAGTCACTTACAAGAAATGAATACAAACGTAATTTTGAGATTTAAAAGGAAAATAGTATATTTTAAAATATTTTATTCTGTGTTAATGTGTTATAGGTTTTTGTTCCTTCAAACTGACGTGTTTTACTCATGTGTAAGTTGTTTTCGCTTTCTCTCAAATAAAGATGTTTAACCCTTTACCCAACGCAGACGATATCAAAATTTATTATTTTAAATATAATGTTTTAATTTTTTTAAAAAAAACTTCAACAAAACCATATCATGTGACCTCTCGTTGGAACGAGCTCGTTCCAACGAGGGGTCACATGATATGGTTTTGTTGAAATTTTTTGAAAAATAATATTTTTTCAACTGCTGAATTTGCATATCGCGCGGGCGGACGCGGGCGATTCGTTGGGTAAAGGATTTAAAAAATCCAGTGTTTTACTCCATTCACATCCCACTTCAGAAAATCGCCTCCATTACAAAACTCGCCGGCCATGCAAAAATACAAAGGTGATTACTTAATCTACTCTCTTGATTTGGTGCAAAGTTATTAATTATTGGTGCTAAAAGCTTGGCAACTCGGTCTAGCTGTAGAACGCGGAAGATGGCCTACCATTTTTATCGGCTTGTTCCCGATTCGTCGAAAATCAATATTTCGCACTCCGGTAGCAATGTTTACACAGTGATCAAATCTTAAGGTGTCCAAACTGAAAACAGGTTTCAGATTTATACAAAACTAGAATTTAAAATTGAAACAAATTTATTCACTTAGTAACAAAATATACAGTAACACATAACCAGTAAAATAATGTATGATAGATATAACATATATACAAAATTATGAAATATAATATATTTATAACCCTTTATCAAATAAAGCACAAATTATAACATATATACAGCATTACATTAATTATACAGTCTTTACTCTAGATGCAACAGTTCCGACACCGAATCTGTGTATGACATAAGGCTGATACCGCCTTCAACAAATCTCAGTTTTAAAGCAGAAAGCCTTCGGTCAATGTTCATATATTTTTTGGCTCTCGGGCGGCTTTTTCCACCGACCGATTTCTGAATAAATGACACTTCATTTTCGTTTTGAATGTCTTTAATAGTCTGAATTAAAATGTTTGGGTGCGGGTGTTGAATTTTCTTTTTAAGTTTCAAGTGCCATGCCTCTAGATGGTTTGTTGTTCTTGGCACATCGTTGTCAAAGTGGTTCCACACGTTTATATCACCATCTATCCATTGAGTTTGAACATATTCTACAAAACTTGATGTTGTTGAAGGTTCAATGTCCGTGTAGTTCAACTCATCTAAAGTTTCGAACCACACATCTTCAACCCTGTTGACAGGCACTAGTGGCAGAGCTGCTGCTCGGCGAACCAGAGTTCTCACGTCACAATTTTCTTTGTACAGTGTTTGTAGGCCAGTAGCTTGGGCCTTTCTCCAGATGCACTGAGTGAAATGGAAAAAAACATCCTCTCACACGGATACCTTGGAAAACTTGGCGGACTGCACTATGCACTGCTAACTCACAGTCCACAAAGGCACTCGTTGGGTTTAGGCTCAGATTTTTATTTGCCATAGCGTCTTTCAGTCTGGAAAACATCTGCTGATAAATCTGCTGAGATTTACCAGGTAACAAAGCGTAAAACACAGGAATCATCCTTTCGTTGTTCATAACATGCACTGTGTACAGTTGATAGAAAAGCTCTGGACACGTATAAAATGTCCCATCACAGTAGAACGTTGAGGCTTCGGAAAGAAGTTGCAGATTTTCATCAGCTGCGAAAGCCAGCATTCGTCTAATTCCTTCACCCTCATCAAAAAGAAGGAATGGATTCCCTGTTGAAGTTTCCAGCCACTTTCCTTCTAGAACTATTTCACCTAATGTCTTTGGAAGTTTGGGTGTCTGTTTACGTCGTGCTCTGTACAGACTAGAGTGCACACTGTAGAACGTTGGTAATTTTTCAGCTACTTCTCTGGTCGTATCATCCCAGTCTGTATCACGTAATTGTATGAGCTCCTCGTGTTTCCGCCAAACATCTGTGAGTGATCACAGACCTTACTTCTTTTGCTACTATTCCAGCATAGTCCTCTGGATGGTTATGTGACTGGTTTCCAAATGAACATGGTATTCTGTTGATTGTGGTGACTTTTGCAGGACAATTTGGAACAATGCATTTCCAGTACGTTCTGTCTTTATAATGCCGATTTATTCTGTATTCGTAACCGTCACAAGCTAGATTTTCGCCTCCTTGTTTGTTTGGTATAAACTTCACGTTGATTTGAGCACCAGCCATGATTGCAGGAAAATAATGATGAGGAAAGAAAATCCATGCCATATTTATACTTTAATAAAAATTCACTGAAGAGTGTTAACAAAAAAAATAAAATATAAGACTGAAATAATTTCACTAAGTTTTGACAGCTTTAAAAGCTTTAAAAGCAATATCCAATGTACCGACAAAAATTGCGAAACACAAGTCAAAAACATCACCTAATCAGCAAAGGCGAGTGACAACCTTAAGATTTGATCACTGTGTAAACATTGCTACCGGAGTGCGAAATATTGATTTTCGACGAATCGGGAACACCCCTTTTTATCGACTCGACGATCATAACTTGTCTGTAAATCACAGAATAAAATATTTTAATAGATAGCATTTTCCTTTTAAATTTCAAAATTACGTTTGTATCATTTATTTTAAGAGAGTAACGGACCCAAATTTAACTCGACTTACCCGGACACGGCAATTATACGGGAACGAGTCAAATCGTCCTTGAGTCCATTTGGTCCAACATCTTCTGGGGCTACTGGGTTTGATGCAGATAATGTGCGACACACAATTTTTCAAAGTTTATCAGGAGGGGGTGGGAGGGGTGGGGGTTGGGGTGGGTGTCTTTAAAAATTTGCACACACAGCGTCAAAATATTTTTTCCGCCCTTCAGATGTTGCGAAGTGAGCCCACATGGGTTAAGTAAGCTTGTCAGCTCGGGTAAGTGCTCGAGCTCTTGGGGGTTTTATTTGGGACTTCAATAGCCTCAAGTTTATTTAATTGTTTAACTGATCTCCATGGTTTTGGAACAGATTTGAACATGACAACTAAATTACATGGAATTGTATGAAACTGGCGACCGGAGTACAGGCGTACTCTGTAGGTACACGCCAGATGTTCTGTTGACAATATCAGGCATACCTTTGCAAGCCAATATTGTCCACAAGCAGTAACATTTTAGGATTTGTTGACAGATGGGACAATAACATTCGGCAGTATTACTGGGATGTTGGTGTTCGAACTGTCTAACAAATCATAACTTGTACCTGGTGAAACTCCCCAATGAACCGGGGATGCTGCGTTGCAGCTTTGCATCAGTTACCGGGACATTCCGCCGGTTAACTGGCGCCCGGCGGAACACTATTTGAAAAACCGAGATTCCATGGACTGCATGCAGACTGACCGACAGTCTGCATCGCAGTATAAGAGTCTACAAAATGGCAACCGCCACGTCAGGGGACTTTCCTTAGTTTCCCTGAGGTCAGGGAGAAACTGCTGACGGCCCTCACCTACCCCAAGTATTGCATCAGAAACTTGGTGTATATAAGCACCAATTTCTGACTGCTTAGACAAGTTGTCTCTGGGCGCCTGATGATGCAGATCGACCTCTACAAGAAGAAACCCTAGCTGGGTGCCGCCACTACGATTTGATAAAGGTATGAACTTTGTTAACTGTACATTTTTATGCCAGAGACGACAATTTAGTCGCGCTATTATAGAGTTGCTGAGTTAAATAAAATAGTAGTTAACTTGAAACTGGTCTTCGTTGTGCTATACACAAGTTCGTGAAGTTACTGAATCCAGAATCTGGAGCCTGTGTCTGATATCGTCTGGTAAGGAAACACAAAAACGCTACGGGCTGGTGGATCCTCACAGAACACAGAACTCCCAGTAATCATAAAGTGGAAATCAAACTTTATGATCACAGATCGATAAACATTTTACTTCTATTCCGCAACACAGACCCCCCCCCCCCCCCCCCCCACACACACACACACCCTTCCGGCATTTTTTGCTATTTTGTCCGGGCCATTTTCGGAGACCCACTCCCTAAAATCTAAGAAAAAACATGGAATGCAGACCTGGCCCTGTCTAACTGAAAATTATTCCGTTTCTTAATATTTAAGACTATTCCGGGTCGCGGTAGAGTTGCTGTAACCGGTTCTCGTCAGATCACCGAAGTTAAGCAACGTCGAGCCCGGTTAGTCTGAGCGATCGATTCGGACTCCCACGTTGTGTCCTCGGGCAAGGTACTTAACCCCGATTGTCCACATGGAGGCACGATGACTCCGAGTACTGAGGCGCACTGCACGTCGATGGTGCGCATGTTTTCAACCAATCTAACCCTGCCTGTTCTGCAGTGCGGAGTTACGATGTTGGAGAGCTGGCAGCTGCTCGTCGTTGCTCGGTAGTTCTCTCGGTACTGGTAACAGGTCAAAACCCCCTCGGTCTAAACTCCTTCACTTTTTGCATCGTAAGTCAAAACCCCCTCAAGTCAAAACACCCTCAGATGAAAAACCCTCACTATAAATATATATTTAATTTGCAATGTAAATTATTATTATTATAACATATAATTTTTTGTTGTAAATTTCTGAATTGTTTTCACTTTTGTCATAATTTGCTTTGTACATGCATATTGTTTTCACAACAATAACGAGTTGAATACAATTAGATGGGAGTGTTCCAACAGAGCTGCATTTACCTGCAAAGCAGCCATAACCACCGATGTTGAAATGAACTCTGTCATAAGCTCAACCACACATTCACATGAACCCAAAGACTGTATATTGGCAGCAAGAAAGATAGTTGCCCAGATGAAAGAGCAGGCTTCAGTTACCCATGGTACCGTGACTTAACTTCTCACAGATTCCATTACAACAGCTCCCATTTCTGTACGAGCTGCTCTTGGTGATTTAAATGTTGTAAAGCGTACTCTCCGTCGTGAGCGTGCTAAGCATCTGCCATACGCTAAAAACTAAAGTGCTAAAAACGACACTTGAAGTGCTGTATTTAACACTTACTAAGTGCTGAACTAGCACTTTGTTCAAGTGTAGATATCCGAAAACTTGACAGGTGTTACAATAATACCACTTGACAAGTGTAATGTCGCGTCACTTAAAAGGAAACAACTCAGATGACGCGGATCAGGCTCGAACTCTCGAGCCTGATCCGCGTTATTAGCGTTGTGTCCTTTTAATTATGTACCCACCAAGCGCAAATCAAATTATGGGCGATTCTGGAAGAACCAACAATGCTAGATACATGGGATGTGCCATCCATTCAAGTTTCAGATGTCTGACGATTGTAATGTCTAAGTGTTTAAAGCATTGCACTCTCAGTGTTAAAATCAAACCCTAAGAGTTAGAATGGGTTTAACACCTTGAAAGTGTCAGTTTTAACACTTTAGTTTTTAGTGTGTACCCGTGGTACCGTGACTCAACTCTCACAGATTCCATTGCAACAGCTCCCATTGCTGTACGAGTGCTCGTGGTGATATAATTGTTGTAAAGCGTACTCTCCGTCGTGAGCGTGCTAAGCATCTGCCACAGTCTACAAATACATTATCAGACTTAGTTGTAGAGGGAGAGATGGCAACATCATCAGATGGAGATTCTTTCCTCATATATGACAATGGCGTGGACTGTAACAACCGGATGCTAGTGACTCGGTAGGTAGAGGTGCAGGCTGCAAGCCGAGAGGTCCTCGGTTCGAATCCCACCTGCGGCAACTGCGTTGTGTTTTGGGCAAGACACTTCACCCCCATTGCCAACGTGGGGGCACGGTGGCGTTGTGTACTAAGGCGTACTGCACCTCGATGGTGTACCTGTCTTCAACCAATGCTAACCCTGCTTGTGTGGAGTTGGTATGTTGGGGACCTGACAGTTGCTCGCCGTTGTTCGGTGGTTCTCTCTGGGTACTCCGGCTTCCTCCACCCGTAAAACCGTCATGGTCATGACTAGCCATTGTGCAGAAATATGTGACCTTAAACACCAATAAATAAATAAATACCGGATGCTACTGTTTGCAACAAATGAGGGGTTGAGACATCTGGCTGGTTCCTCATCCTGGTGGTGGTACGTTTAATGTGGCTCCTGTACTATTCAATAAGCTCTACGTTATACATGTTCCCCTTGGGGAAAGTTCTGTGGCTTGTGTATATGCTCTTTTGGTAAACAAAAATCAGTCTACTTATGAAGAATTGTTCATTTCCATTCAGAACCACTGTGACACGTTAGGATTTCAAGTTGATCCCTCAACCATCACAATGGACTTTGAGCTTGCTGCCAGGAAGGCAGTGACAGAAACAGTTGGATCACATGTTCTCATTCATGGGTGCTTTTATCATCTAACCCAAAGTACATGGAGGAAAGTGCAAAGTTTGGGGTTAGTTACTCGCTACAGGGAGGAAGACAATGTAAAATTGTTCTGTGGAATGCTTGACAGTTTAGCATTTCTTCCAGTTGAGGACATTCATGAAAGTATATCTTATCTTCGTGAGGCCACACCTGATGGCCTTGAACCACTATTGGATTGTCTTGATAGTACTTATGTGTCAGGTTCTTTTCGAACCATCAAACCACCATCTAGACCTGATGGAACTGTTCCTGCAATAAAAGTGAGGCGGGTGCCGCCTATGTTTCCGCCTCCCGTTTGGAATGTTCATGGCATAACTGTTTGTGGCGGTTCCCGCACAAATAACATTTGTGGGGATGGAATAATGGATTTATAAAACTAGTAGGCCATGCGCATCCCACTGTCTGGAGAGTAATAGACAGTCTCAAGAAAGACCCGGTTTTGGTCTCTACAGCTCTCCTTAGGTATGAAAGAGGTGAGGTACCATCCAAACGACAAAGGAAAAATACAGTTACACTTCAGAAGAAGCTCCAAAAACTGTGTGTGGAGAGGAGCGAGGGTAAACACACAGTGGCAGACTTTCTAAAATATGTTGGACATTGTGTTCGATTTTATAAATAGTAACAAATAAGATTTGTGTGTTTTGGGATATAATTGGCATTACCCAACAAAAAAAAACATACAAATATGGATATCATTGGAACTGGGTCACTGGGTCCAATGATATCCATATTTGTATGGTTTTATTGAAAAAAATTTTTTGGGCCGTTTTGTCAGGTAAAGGGTATACCTGATTCAAAGCTTGATTCATTAACAGGCATATGTCTATGGATTTATAATTACATTGTTAATGTAGTTATACGTTTTGGGTCCAAATACTCAATTCCCATTGGTCTGCTGGATGAAAACGTCATGGCCAAATGTAATTCATTTTCCAATGAATACATTTGATTGAACTTTGACCCGCATTTACGGTAGAGCGCAATTGACAGAATGTAATTCGGACGGTGTTTGGGTGGGTTTTTAACTTTTAGCGCCTCTCGCAGTGATGAACTCCGCTGCTGTTTCTTCGGTGACATTTCCCAAGTGTGGCATAAAGCCCGTTACTAAAATACTCGTTGACATTTCTAAAGTTGTGAAAATTAAAAATCAGAGTTGTGCGCTTTGTCTTTTTGTGTGAGGGTGGTTTTTCGCCTCGCCCGTTCGTACATGTTTTATTTCGTCTTTCTGCTCTGTTGTTTGGTAAAATATAGTTTAAACAGTTACGGAATGTAATTATAAGAATTGAATGCAATTTTTATAATCTTTATTGGAGTGTGAACGTGTGGGAATGGGTACAAATTGTATGAATCCCTTCGGGATTCATACAATTTGTACCCATTCCCAAACCTTCATACTCCATTAAAGATTATAAAAATTGCATTCAATTCTTAAATGAATGTAGCATATAAAGGTTACTGAGTGGAGAAAAACAATAGTGCTTAACTTATTTCACACATAAATCAAAGCATATAGACATTTTTCCATGACATTATTGGGATTAGTGTATGATTGTAGTATTAGAGTGCTCAACTTAATGAAAACAAATTGCAGTTCACATACATGTATAATTATTATAATTACTAGTATTAGAACTTCCACTAGTGTATCTAAAACTCAACTTTTTGTCAATAGAATGCTTTCATAAATATCTGCCAGCAAATAAATAAAAGCCATTATGTGTAATTCTGTGTTGTTTTGTTTTCAATTGCTTACAAAAACATGTTTATTCATTAACCCTTTACCCATCACAGCTTTATCCACAAATCTACTAAATTTTGTAATTTAACAAGACAATTATCTCAAATTTTCAATATCCATATTTGTATGGTTTTATTGAAAAAATGTTTTTACCGTTTTGTTAGGTAAAGGGTTAACATTCATTTTTGCCAAGGGACGGGGTTTTGATCAAGTTGTCAATTAATATGAGGGGGGTTTGACTTGAGGGGGTTTTGACCGAGGGGGTTTTGGCATGGATTCGGTTCTCTCCGAGTACCCCGGCTTCCTCCACCCATAAAACTGTCACCGACACGATGTGACCTTGGCTGTTAAAGTGTCGCTAAAACTTAATAAATAAATAAGACTATTCCACTGAGTTCTGGTCCTACCATATGGAAACCTATTGTAAGGAAACGCATACTGGATCAGACTGCCCAGTTAAGATATGCTGCTCAGAGAAAGTTCGCATGAGAAGAGTTACATTGACAAACTGAACAGTTGGGTCCAGGCTGCACCACGTTGTATGAGCTAATAATTGGTTTTAAGAACAAGGTTCACTTTAGTTTTGGTATTCTTGTACATGTACCTTATGGATTAAGTCCAGACTTTACACATCATTTATCACATTATAATATCTTATCAAAGCAATCAGCTGTATGTGTGAGTTTTGACCATGATGAACAAAAGCAATAATGATGCAAATGAAATGAAAATACAAATCACAATATGCATCAAAGTATACTTGTGTGAACAATAATTTCTGGGGACTTCTTTTGGGATCTCCGGACATTTCCCCATCGGACATTTCCCCATCCGGACATTACCCCACCCCATTTAGGGTGGACATTTCCCCATAGGACATTACCCCATTCTACTTAATAGAAAAACGGACAATACCCCATGCGAACTTTTCACCATCCATTTCTTAATTTTTTATGGGTCCGTCTGTTTGAAATTTTCCTATTGATTTATTGTGTATCATTCCCTTTTTATTCAGCCGACATGGGTAATGTTGTTTGAATTGTTCGATTAATGTTCTTTTTTCAAATCATTGCCGGGATTAAACCTAATCAGGATTTAACAGTATTTATATATTTTTATTTTTTTTCGAGTTATAAAAGAATAAAAAATGAAAAAAATTTAAGAGTTACTTGTCACACATTCACAGGTGGAAGCTGTCAGCTACATTGGACATGGGGTAATGTCCAATGAGGAAATGTCCACCTTCGATGGGTAAAGTCTGATGGGTAAATGTCCGCCCTTGATGAGAAAAGGTGTTGATATCCGATGGGGAAATGTCCACCTCCGATGGAGAAATGTCCGCCTCTGATGGGGGAATGCTGATGGGGAAATGTCCACCCTCGATGGGGAAATGTTCGGATGGGGAATTGTCCGATAGTGAAATGTCCGGATGGGGAAATGTCCGATGGGGAAATGTCCGCGCACCTCTTTGAGCGGTGTCTTCCCACAAGACCAATTCCCCTTAGACCAACTACATAGTGTTTCTGATTAAGGGTTGATTAAGGATAATTGGGAAAACAATTGTTTATAAAAATTTGCCCAACATCTATAAAATATCGACAAGCCAGAAAATGAGCAGACTATCATCTGAAAAATGAGGTCCCCAGAGGGTGAATTTGGTGATGCTACCCTGCACAGCAGGGTAGCATCACTAAATTTACCCTCTGTGAACCTTAGCCTGAATCAAGGTCTCAAACATAATCAGAAACAGATACCCAGATGATAAACTGGCCCACTGTATAGCATCAGCAAATTCCCCCTCTGGGGACCTCATTCTGCAAATGACAGACTGCTTATTTTCAGGCTTGAATATCACTAACATTAATACATTTATAAATATTTATAAATATATCAAATTATTGATATAGAATTATTTTTAAAGTAGAACACACCAGTTGGTCTAAGGGGAATTGGTCTTTTGTGAATTGACCTCGTGGGAGTTGGTCTACAGGGAATTGGTCTAGTGGGAATGAACCCTTTTGGCGTATTTGGGGAGAATACAATTAATGATGAGCTAGTATGAAAATTCGACATACATACGCATTGTTATACATGTAAAAACAGATATTCTCATTAGGCATGACAAATTTTCATTCAAGCCCTGGTCTTTTTGCGTCCACATAGAAATGATAGTCAGTGCCAGTTTCACATTTCCCGTGTTGCCAACCCCTGCAGATATCGCATTAAACTGCATGTTGCTGTGGTCGAACTTCTGTATTACTGGCATCGTTGTTGTCCTCAAAACAGCCATTCACGTTGATTACTATGAAAACAACTTTTCAAAACATTCTTCAGAGTTAATGTAACGTTATCACTCTAAAAACAGCTTTACTTGTGGTCAAAATTTGCGACCATATGAAAAAGAGAAATTAATCCCACTGTTTCGTGATTGGAAAACGGTTTTCAGAAACTAGAAATCAAAGCTTGAATCGTCTGTACCGCTATGTTTTGACAATAAAATTATTTTAAGAAATCAGAATTCCTGTTATTTAGGCTTCATTTACCTAAAATATACTTTTAATCAATTTTTTGTCTTTGTCTGCAAGTGAGTCATTTCGGTCTAAAAAGTGAGTCAATTCGGCTCGAAAATAGGCTGAATTGACACAGGTCGAATCCACTGAAGGCCGAATTGACCCCGAACCAATCCAACTACTGTTACCATTTTTAGTGACTCGGCGATAATCTAAGCCCTACTTATAGGAACTATATGTTGTGGATCATTCCAACTAGATAGTCCATAAATCCATTTGCGACATGCATGGAAAACCAAACAAACAAACAAAAAAAAAAACCTTCAGCCAAATAAAGAACAAATTTCTGCAGAATTTATCTGATACCCCACCGAACAATTCATTTTATGGGATACACGTCCATTTTTCAGAAAACATTGTATGCGTGAGCTAGATGCCATGCGGACTTCCGAGTATAAATACGTCATTTCATTTTCATGCTTTTAAATTCCCGGCACTTGTCTAGTTTGCCCAGCTATGATAATATTTTTTAACATTTAAAGAGGGTCGAAAGGGGCTAGCCCTACACCGTCCCGGTGCGCGTTCGATGAGCGAAACCATTTCTTCGAATGCTTCTAAAGGTTGCCTTCAAGTGACAAAGTCCACGATTTTTATCGGAACGTCACTGACACCTTGTTTCGAATGCTAGACGAAACGGCCCATGGACGAAACGGCCCGATTGATTTTGGTCAGAACGGCCCAGATTTTGAGACGGAACGGCCCAGATTTCGAGACAGAACGGCCCAAATTTTGGGACAGAAGGGCCCTTATTAAGAAACAACTCATTTATTAAAAAAAGATATTTCTTATGCCCTCATTATTTTTTTTGGTGTCTTCCCACTGGACAAATTCCCCTTAGACCAATTCCCTTTCGTTCAATTCCCAAAAGACCTATCCCCCTTGGACCAACTATATATACTGTTATTGATTAAGGGTTGATTAAGGATAATTTTACAAAAGAACTTACGACGGTATTGAAGTTGTTATATTGAAATTGATGGAAGATTTAATAGAAAATGTTTTTACATTTTTGTAACTTATCCGCATCTGTACTATCACACCTGTATGGTGTTTTTAAAAAATGGAAATCACTGAAGTTGACTGATGATTAGCAAAAATTTTTACAATTTTTTTTTTGTAACATTTTTTGTTACGCATATTTACTTATGACATTAACATTTTCATATGGCCATCCGACAATTTATTTTATTACAATCATTCTGCGTCAATTACAGTTATTGAAGAACGAAATGAAGTAGATTAATTGCTTTGCATCAGAATGATTGTAATAAAAACACAATTCGAAAAATTATAATTGTTAATTGACCATTGGTTTGTATATCTGATTACAGAGTAATTAAATACGTTTTTATAATCCCTTCCTTCTTAAACCGCTGACATCATTATCCATAAAACACTAGGTTACAGTACCAGTCGAAATAAGTTGTGGAATGACCATAAGAAAATGTTAATGTCGTCAGTAAATATGCATAACAAAAAATGTTACAAAAATTGTCAAAAGATTCGATAACCATGGTTTATTGCCATTTCATCAATTCCCATTTCATCAACTGCCTATAAAATTATATTTTCCCATTTCATCAATTCCCACTTCATCAACAGAATGAAAATATGCTTTAATCTTACGTAAATGCATTTTTTTACCAATTATAAAAAATATTAAATTAAACAGAAATTAAACCTGTTGGACTTCTCAAGTAATTTGTCTCTTTTGAGAGACAAATTACTTGAGAAGTACAACAGGTTTAATTACTTGAGAAGTGCAACAGGTTTAGAATGTCACTAGGCATTCTAAACTAATTTGTTACTTACAAGAGACAAATTAATTTAGAAACAAATTAGTTTAGAATGCCTATTCTCAAGTAATTTGTCTCTTTTAAGTAACAAATTAGTTTAGAATGCCACTAGGCATTCTAAACTAATTTGTTACTCAAAAGAGACAAATTAATTTAGAAAGCCAACAGGCATTCTGAAGTAATAATGAGTATGTTACTAGAGTATTGTGCTTTAAATGTTACATTCAGATAGATATTTAAATGTTATATGTTACTTTCCCCCACTTATTATGTGTAGTAATCCAGTTGCTCTGAACAAAATATTTAAAGTGTGTTTGTCTGAGAAATGTCTGGAAAGTGGTTATACAATAAACCCTCAAAATATTGATTTTTCATCAACTGGCTAATTGTATTTTTAAAATGTATAATATGTAATTGTAAAACACACCTGAAAAAAATCTGTTGACGAAGTGGGAATTGATGAAATGGGAAAATATAATTCTAGAGGCAGTTGGTGAAATTGGAATTGATGAAATGGGAAAATATAATTCTAGAGGCAGTTGGTGAAATGGGAATTGTTGAAATGGGAAGACACCATAACCATCAGTCAACTTCACTGACTTGCGCTTCTAAAACACTGTACATACCGGTACAGGTGTGACAGTACAGATACTGATATGTCGCAAAAATTGTAAAAAACATATCCTAATCTTCAATATAATAATAATCAACTTCAATACCGATCTAAGTACTTTTGTGAAAAAGAAATAATGGAGGCTTAAATTTTTTTTTTCAAATACCAGTAAATGAGGGTTTTTTTTATATGGGCCCTTTTGTCCAAAAATGTGGACCGTTCTGTCTTGAAATCTAGGCCGTTCCGTTTCAAACTCTGGGCCGTTCTGACCAAAATAAATCTAGGCCGTTTATGGGCCGTTTCGTCCTGCTACCCCTTGTCTCCACGCTAGAACCATACATGTAGGGTTTTCGCCCCACAATTTAATAAGGCGCATGATCGGTGATCCCTCTCCGTTTTTTTTGTATCACGTGAGCATATTGTTTCGAGAGATGTAAGCATCATTTTTCATTGTTTGAAGCGGCTGCCACATAACGCCGGTGAATTTCTGAGTCACTGAATTTATAATATTTATATACTGAGTAGGTAAGGATTCGATCATTTAAAACACACTTTCAAGTCTGGCTGTGATATCCATGGTTATAGACACTTTCACTTTCCAGTCGACGATGGTACAACAGGTTTACTGCGTTTTGGTTTCCTCTATTCCTTTCCTAATTTCGTGCACGCAGCTTGACCTGGTCCATATCCGCATTTCTCCTTTTTTGAAATTCCGGGAAGGAAAGTGGTGTACCTAAATACTGGAGGTTGCTGGAGGTACCTTGAAAATTAACGTTTTCCCCAGCCTTCCTATTAGTTTCGTCCAGAGCACAGGTACTACTCTGTCAAAGGTGAGAATACAGTCAACTCTGCAGTATCGAGTCGTCGGCAGTATCGATTCAAAATTTACTGACTGCCATGTTACGTTTAAACAACGGAAATATTTTTATTTTTTCTTTCTGCTTACTGATAGAAAATATATATTTTCCAGATATCATGAAAAAGAAATATGCTTTTGCAATATATGAAGTCTGTGTGGCGTTGTTTTTGTTAATACCGGAACCGACCGCGACGAAAATGTAACTTGCTCGCCCACGTGCTTTTTTAATTTTACTTCAAGAAAAAGAAACGGCCCAAATAACGCCGAAACTAAGTTGTTTAACTTGTTACCCAACTATTATTCTCTAACTAATAAAAACTTTGAGAGTAAATTCATTACCATTCTAATGCAAACAGTAAAGTTGATGGAGGTCATGTACTCGGCATTATCGAACCAGTACAGGCTGCAGTGCCTCACGTGATATTATTCCCCGTGAAAGATTTATTTTTAGAAACTCCTAATTTACCCCTTTTAGTGAACAAATCAATCGTTTTATTGTAATTTTCACTTGTGTGTTATTGATGTTCGCATCGATTTAAATTGCGTGCGGGGGCCTATAATAAAGGCTATATGCACGTGTATACCGGGCTGCACATTTTTCAAGGGTGACACCGACGGGCTGTGCGAGGGTGGCAGAGAGGGGTTGGAATATGATTTTGTTTGTTTCCGGTATCCACAACTACATGGAGGCCAAGTTGAAATTCCACTGTTTGCCTCTGATGAATTGTTGAAATTTCGACAGGGGATTAGTGTGCTCGTTTCGTGTTGTTTTTTCTGCTTTTTTTTGGGGGGGGGGGGGGGGTCATTGCGGCCTAATCCACTTTCGGCCTTGTATGATTTCGGCGATGAGAGTGGGATCGACCGAGGTGTTTCGACCAAAGCATTCTGGTCTGTATTTGCGTCAGGTGGGAGGTGGTGGGGTGGGGGTATGAAGTGTGTCTTAACTAGGCATGGGTGATGGCCCAAATTGAACATTTTTGCCCAAAACATGTCTGGGGAGACGAGGAAGAAATGGGCGTTTCTGAATTTCGTTGAAAAACATGGCCGTCAGTGGCCATCTTGGATTTGGCATATGAATTGTCAACAGTTCCATAAGTTCAGTCTACTGGCCACCCCCTCCCTGATCTTTCTCACTGAGAAACATGAGTAAATGAATTGGCATTGCCATTACTGGATCTTTCTATTTAGTTCAGTCCCTTCTTGAACAATCTGAGCTGCAGTGTCATTGACACTTTCGTTTTTTTCCCCATGTGTCGATAATTCCAACACTTGACATCATTTCCTGGGAAGCCCTTCCCAAGAAATATGTCAAGTCTTGAAATTATCGTCAAAGGTAAATTTTATTTATTTATTGGTGCTTAGTGTCAAATCAACATCTAAGACTGTATCGTGACAATACAACGGATACAACAAGTAAAAATACAAGACTAACCAATCGTTTATACCCATTGCCAACATCAGAGGACTTCCTCCACAGGCATTGATTACCGGATCCTATTTTACCAGTAAAGTAAGGCTTCCATGTTTAGACAAAATTGTAAACGTTTAAACGACAGTCTGTAAACGAAACGGAAACGTTTACATGTACTAACAATGCAAGTAGTCAATATTTGATAGAAGTGTGTAATAATACACAGTAAGTTCATCATATCTTTGCGTACAGGGTATACAATTTATGTTATTGAGACAGCCGATTTACAGTTCGTCCAAAAACGACGTAGACAAACGATCACATCATGCAGATGCCGAAGGGAAAGTCGCTCGGTCTATGGGGGGGGGGGGGGGGGGGGGGGGGGAGAGGGGGCTGGGGGATTCTCCCCCAGGTAAATTTTGAAATTTATGGGGGTCTCTGAGCTCATTCTGGTGAGTTCGGGGTAAAATTCCTTGTGTTTTTTCAAACAGTAATGTTGGAGCGAGTTGCCATGGCACACAATAGTGACAATACCGGACTTGAGAGTGGAATGCAATGGCGCAAAAATAAACAAAGTCTACAAACCATGCAGGGGAATCCAAATTTTCAAACACCGCAAGTGCCAGTCTGTCTGTCAAACTCCATAAATCGATCCTAAGATCATCCCATGTGTGAATAATAAATTAATAATCCATGTCAGGTGAACGAAATCATCGAGAACAATTGTGTATCACTTTGGGAATATACATGTAAATCCGAATAAACTAAAACATCCCACACATGTTTCGAAGGAAACACCAAAGATAAGCACGTGCCATGTGGCTCACGTGACTGTGTCACATATGATATCACATGATTTGAAGATGATTTCGTTCGGTTACTGTGGCGGCGGCACCAGTCGGAACCAGTACACAGTTTTTCCGAAGCATTACCAAAATATTGCATTGCAAAGTTGGAAATTTTTTTTTTGTTTCTGTGACTTTCTGCATTAATCTGCAATTTTGAAATTACTCCATTAAAACTTCATTCCGTGTACACGTTTACCAGAACTGTAAACGTTTAATGCCCATAAACGAAACGTTCACGTTTACACATGTAAACGTGGAAGCCTTACAGTAAAGCAGGACTTGTTTACCACAGGGAACAGGTACTACTCCACTTCCTGTCGTTCCTACGGGGACAACAAAGCTAAACTGTAAGGTAAAGTTTCTAGTGGTTACCCTACAACTTATTTCAACTGGTACTGCATCCATCAACTCAACAACTGAACTCATCACCTGAACTCATCATCATCATCATCACCATCACGTCATCATCATCAATCATCATCAACTCATTACCATCATCTCATCATCATGATCATCATCATCGCCATCATCATAATCTCTCTATGAGAAGCAGTTTGCTTTGAATGCTTTCTATTTAATACATATCTCATTTCTTGGAGTGTGTTGTTTGTTTTATTATTCCCAACATTACAAATCATATTTTCGCCCTTCCAGATATGCCTGTTGCACATCAACCTCCGTCCCCCCCCCCCCCCCTCCCTTTCAGAAATTTCCACCACTGCCTTTCACATGCTTTACTGCCTTTTAATCAGTCAGTATGCCTGGTATGTAAATAACGTTCAGAACGTGAGACAACTCAGTCACTCACCCTAAGGCCATTTATTTATTTATTGGTGTTTAAGATCACATACGTATGCACAATAGCTAATCGTGACAGTTGTACGGGTGGAGAAAAAAAAAAAAATTACAAATCATATTTTCGCCCTTCCAGATATGCCTGTTGCACATCAACCTCCGTCCCCCCCCCCCCCCCCTCCCTTTCAGAAATTTCCACCACTGCCTTTCACATGCTTTACTACCTTTTAATCAGTCAGTATGCCTGGTATGTAAATAACGTTCAGAACGTGAGACAACTCGGTCACTCACCCTAAGGCCATTTATTTATTTATTGGTCTTTAAGGTCACATACGTATGCACAATAGCTAATCGTGACAGTTATACGGGTGGAGGAAGCAAAAGAGCCCCCCCCCCCCCCCCCCCCAGAGGATCGACAAGCAGTCAGCTCCTCAACATTTCAATTCTGTTCAAGCTCCGCTAAAGCAGGGTTACAGCGGTTGAAGACATGTGCTCCACTGACGTGCAGTATGAATTACATGTAGTACAAGGCGTCATCGTGCCCCAATGTAGGCAACTGGGATAAGGTGCCTTGCCCAAGGATACAACGTGGGTCGTCCCGGACAGGGATCGAACTCGGGACCTCTAGCATAGAAGTCCAACAGTCAACCGCTGAGCCACTGCGCCCCACCCTAAGGCCATTAAAAAATCTGAGAGTGACGGTACGTGCATGATTTTATACAACTGGCACAAAATGACCCTTATCCGCAGAGGCGGAACGGCTAAAAATTCGGTTTGGGAAAATTCAGCACCATATGACAACAGTGGCGGATCCTCTACCAATTTACCGGTCCACCCATGCATACCCCCCCCCCCCGCTCCTCCACCGCAGTAGCGATAAAAAGTTGTGATTTTAGTCAGAAAATCTGTATGTGTATCAGTCATTTATTTGGGCCACCGGCCCATCGAGAAACCTTCTGGTCGCCCGAATGGCCAGTTCGCCTCTGCTTATTCGTAAAGTTGAATACCAACGAATGCCAACGGCTCAGTCTACCTGAAAGGAAAAAAACATGAACATGATAATCATGAATTGATGCCGTATGCTTTGTGAATTTCCTGTCAGCTTTGAGCAAAGGTTAGTTTTTTAACCCGATTGAAAATGGCGGCACCCGTTTACTCTCGGTTCAGTTCTAACTTGACAGATCGCTGGGAATGTATAATAATCACTCTGAGATAAATTCTAATTTGTATCTGTTCTTGCAGAAATGTGTCTTAGAGAGTTCGACAACTACAAATTACCCAATTTAGTGATACAACACACATTTGACTTGGCGCAAAATGTGTGATTCTTTACTACCTGCATTGACTCTTTACTGCCGCTATTATGCGACTGATAAAATGATTTCGTACATGGACATGTAAGCGTTATTTTTCCTCGCGCAGTCGCGGTAAGCAATACCTAGTGCTACATGATACATTACCAAGATAAACACATCGATTCTTGGTTTAACGACAGAGATGGCAGAAAATTAAAAAAAAGTGACTCGATACTGCCGAGTAGACTGTAAGTAAAAAAGATATTTGATATGATAACTTGTAGTCTAGACTCTAGTTCAGCGATCTGAACGTAGTGGCTAGCCCACTACGTTCAGATTCTTTCCATTCAGTCCTACAGGAAAAGTTCCCATCAAGTTTTTATGGGTACTCAAAACTCGAAAATAGGAATATATATCAAGCTTTCTCCCGTATTACCGGCTGCATTCTTCTATAGTACACGTATTTCCTTACATTTGGGCAGAGTTTATTGATCCAAACTATGTTTTATCCCTTAATTATCCTTATTTGAATACTCAAGAAGCATCAACAAATGTTTTGAAATCGTCCATGTTTTTGTATAAATATAAAACAGTAGAAACAATAACCGGGTAATGGCGCCAAAATGAAAAGACCTATTCATCGATGCGGAATCGGAAATTCAATCTCGTTTGTGCAGAAGAGGTTATCAAACTCGATCGCATTCGCACAGAGGAGGTTATCAACCCCCTTTGCGCAGATGCGATTGAATTTCCATTATGCAACTAAGAATTTAACCAATTCAATCTTATCTGTCTGTGCTCAGTGAGCCCTGTCAAACAAGATTGAATTGCTTAAATTTTTAGATGCATTATGGGGGAAACTTGAAGGTTAAAATTTTGGTCTTTTAACATCAGAGTGCAGAGAGTTAACTTTCACAGGTACTGTATGTACCGGTGCTCGGAGTTGATCATACCAGACAAAACCTGAATCTGCTACTGCAGATCTCCATTTGCAAGTCGAAGTGTGTAAATTCTTTGATGCATTACGGGGGAAACTTGAAGGTTTAAATTTTGGTCTTTTTGCATCAGAGTGCAGTGGGTTAACATGCACATGTACTGTATGTACCATTGTTGATCATGCAAGACATCAGCGTGCAGTGGGTTAACATGCACATGTACTGTATGTACCGTTGTTGATCATGCCAGACAATACCTGAATCTGCTAGTGCAGATCTCCATTTGCAAGTCAAAGACTTATACTGACTATAATACTGATCTTGATTTGTTTGGGTTTTATAGATAAGAAATATTTATGCACTATATTAATAAAAATATATTTTTATACTGTACCAATGACCCAGACATAGCTGGTGCTAACTCTTAAAATATAGGGCCAAACACAAATTTTGCCCCCCAATCCCCAAAATTTGCATCTAAAACCAAAGAAAACATGTCCTGAATGGCCCTCCACACTTCACCTCTACTGCGCATGCGCAGTGTCAAGGTCGTTCCAAAATTGGCGCCATTAATCATTCTAAGTTTGGCCCTTCATCAGTTAACATCTGACTGATCTTTGTGCTTGTAAATCTCAGTTTAAATGATGCCAGACACATAAATATTAGTGAAATGGTGATTCTAAGGAGGATAGAGAAGGAGGAGAGGAAAAATGTGTGACAGAATGTTATCAGGGCTGTAACTTAAAATTTTTTAATGAAATTATGTTAAGTTACCTATTTTTGAGGCAGCAGCCATTTTGTTGTCATTCTGGTTATTTAGTTACACTGATTTTTTAGTGTTTTCCTCTCTCCCTTTCCTTTAAGTCCCCTCTTGCTATTCTCCCATGCTTTTGGCATAGTTTCTGTAATTATTATTACCAAAATTTCTTGGGAGTTTTAGCTGAATAACAGAATGAATTCTGTTCTTTCCCCATGTTTACGTCTTCACCTACGGGTGGTTAGGCGTTGTGTTCTGCATCTACCATCTGATGTTCTGCAGTTTCTTCCCTGGAAGTCTCTGTTTTGCATCAGATAGTGTATTTTTGGTAACTGATTCCGGGCCTGGGTGCCTGGAGTCTTATTTTAGTGTTTTTACACTCATTGTTTACATTTACAACAGCCCTCTGTGTGAGGGGGGGATTTGTTGAAAATAATATCTTGATGTTATTTTATTCATAACTAGATACATTATTATTGTTCGTAAGTGTTGAATAAATTGTTTAAAATATTTTTAAAATTTTTGTCCACACTTAGGCTTGGGATCCATTGGGGCTCAACGTTACTTTTCAGAAACTTGGGCTGTTCTGAAAAAATATTTTTTCAAAATATTTTGATTTCAATTATTTTTTCTTTTTTAATGGATCATATTATTTTATTATATATTTTGATTGCCAGGGGTTGGTGCGAGTACCAGGACTTTGTTTTCTTTTCACATTGAAAGGATTTTGATCAATTGTAATAAGAGGAAGTCTTCCTCTGACTTTTATAATCATTCTATATGTGGTCAGTGTACTCGCATTAACTCCTGTTCTGTATCGTATGATTTCGATGACAACATGGGAAGCGTATGTCACGGTATGTTAGTGGGGATTTGGACACTCCGGTCCTTTCCCCGCAGGGTCACTCTACTTTATCAATTTCTATTTCAGACGATCAAGATTAGGGTGATGTATCTGTGATGTCTTCCAACAGTGTGCCTCCTTCGTCACAATTAATGAAGGGCTAGCGGAAAAGTGCTCATGTAAATACGCCAATTGCCTAAGAGGACCCTAGGAGGTTCGACGGCCTTTGACGTCCGCTAGCTCGCCCGGTGTAGCGTCCATTCATCGAATGGTTCGGCAGCCAGGTTCGTCCGTTGCGGTCTAGAAGGAGTTTTGGGGTGATGCGAGCACTATAAATCAACCAAATGCACACCCAGTGACGGCGGATTAGAGGGAGAACGGAGGAAGCCTTTTAGTCCGGTTCATAGCTCGTTCTGGTCCATCCGGACGGCGAGCGAGAGAGGCCCCTCTCTCGTACAACAACATCTGGCCCCAGATGTTGTGGTACAAAATGTTTCGCATTCGGAGCATACGTCCGTCGCTCGGGATGCTCCGACATATAGGCAGTCCGGAGTAGACTGTCAATAAGGCTTCCTCATTCTCATGGTAGCGCACACGACCGCTCTTGGCTACGTGACCTCGGATATCCAGTCAGCTTCGCCAGTCAGAGAATCATCGGCGACCAGGTCACACCATCCGGTAGCCAGGGACACGAGGCCTGCAGACTCTGGACGTTCGCATAGGAAAGTGTGCGGGAGTCAACGTACACGGAGCTTCCGGCGGCAATGCATCATAAGACCGCTACTGCACAGGCCTCGGGAACGGACGTGCTTTCCTAAATAGCACAGCTTATCGCAGCATCCCAGCATCAACTGAATCTGTCGCATATTTTTTATCCGACGATGCTGGGTCGGGACGCTCCGCAGAAGCGGGTACGGACGTCCGAAAATTTCATCCGGTCCGACGGGATACCGAAAGGGATTCGGAGGATTTCGAGCTTTCCCTTTCGGAACAACATATGCTGTTGTGTATGTCATCTGACTTGATCTTCTACAGCTTCTTTCGTCAGACCAGAATGCTGCGATGCCGGATAAGAAACTGATAGCGTCGGTGGACTTAGAAATTTTTGGTTCGGTTCAGGGACATCGTCCCTCAGTTCCGACATAGTCCAATAATGTCACACAAACTTTCGAATTATTGAACGACGCTATATATATTATTATTATATGCTTGCTATTACCAAGCATTTATGGTTTCTTGTTTGCAAAGTTACGGAGATGTCTTTCAAAAGTGTGCCTCTGTCGTCATAGTTAATGAAAAGCTAGCGGCAATAAGTGCTCATGGAATATGTCTATCGCCTAAGAGGTCCCTTGTAGGATCGACGGAGTGACATTCGCTAGTTCACCCGGTGTAGCGTACATTCATCGAATGGTTCGGCTGCCGGGTTCGTCCGTTGCGGTCTAGGAAAGAGATTTGGGTGATGCGAGCACTATAATTACTTTAGTACTCACCTAGTGACGGCGGATTGAGGACAGATCGGAGGAAGCCTGTTAGTCCGGTTCCTGGCTTGTCCAGGTCCGTCCGGGCTGTGAGCGAGAGAGGTCCCTCTCTCGTCCAACAACATAGGGGACCGCATGTTGTGGTTCAGATATTTTACATTCGGAGCATATGTCTGTCGGTCGGGACGCTCCGTTATATTGACAGTCCGAGAGACTGTCGATAATGCTTCCTCATCCTCACAGCAGGGCACACGACCGCACATTGGCTACGTGACCTCGAGTATCCGATCAGTTTCGTCATTCAGTGATTCCTCGGCGAATAGGTCACGTCATCCGGTAGCCAAGGGACACGAGGCCTATACACTCCGTTCGCTCGCATATTAGTAGTATGCACGGGGTAACGATCACGGAGCTTCTAGCGGCAATGCATTGTAGGACCGCTTCTCCACAGGCCTCAGTGACGGCCGAGTTAGCACAGTTTTTTCGCAGCATCCCAGCAATCGACAGTTTCTTAGTCGAATCAGGAATTATCTGACGGCGCTGGGTCGGTGCGGTCCGCGGTTGCATCAGGTACAGACGACCGAACGCTTTATAGGGTCCGACAGGATGGCGAAAGTGATTCGAAAGATTTCGAGTTTTCCCTTTCGTAGCATCGGATGCTGCCATTCATATCTTCTGGCATTATCTTCCAGTGATTGTTATTTCGGACTACATTGCTGCGATGTTGGATAAGAGACTTATAGCGTCATTGGACACAGAATTTTGGATTGGTTCAGGGACATTGCCCCTGACTTACCGACACAGTCCAATATTGTCATTAGAACATGTGTATTATTTATCGACGCTATATATGCATATAGGCCTGCTACCAAGCGTGATAGTTTAGTTTCTTGTCCGCAATGCTCATTTCTGCCTTTTTATCATTTATACAAATAATTTATTTTGGCAGAGCAGGGCATACCGAGAGTTCTTATGCGTCTAGACGGCGTGGTTAAAGACTGGAAATATTCTTTTTCGCCGTCTATGTCTTTTCCAACCACAATGTTGGAAACGACAATGATGTCTAGTAGACTTAACTTAGACGCTTTATCATACGTAATCCACCTTACTGAGGTGTTATCATTACGTCTTCAAGAAAAGAATTACGGGATATTATCCTCAATGTGATTTCTTTTGAGGGCAGTAGTTTGTTCACGTATAACTCCGCCCTTCAGTGGCTGATTGGAGTAGTTAGACGTGACGCAGCCCTAGCTACATCCACGCACGTGGATAGTAAGGTGAAGAACTCTCTCAGAGTCGCTTCGTTCTCGGAGAAGCTTCTCTTCGACGGCAACTTTTCAGCAATCCATGAATTGCTCGATTTACACGTTCTCTTGTCTATCTAGTGTTGCAAGAGATTCAGACTGGGGCAAACATTCGGTGGTTGACTCAGAGAGTGCCACTGCAGTTGCCGGATCCAAGTGTTATAATTATGACGGTGGCCAGTCAAACAGGTTGGGATATAATATTGATCCCAACGGATTCGAAGTGCCAGGGTCTTTGGGTTCCGCAGTCTCTAAGCAAGCACTTATCTTCCGCGGAATAATGTTTTTTAGGCTTGCTTTATGTCATTGGATGAACATTATTCAGAAACGCATGTCCAAATCCTGTCCGTTAATTCGACAGTAGTGGCGTATCTCCGGAACCAGGGAGGCACTCATTCGTTTCCGTTATTCAATTTAATGGAAAGAATCCTTCTGTTTGTTTTAGTACACCAAGTTCTGTTTCGGTCCGTCATATTCCGGGTCGTCTGATTGTTTTACTGGACTCCCGTTCACTTATGAGTCGCTTGTTGCCGTCAGAATGGACTCTCAACAAACAAGTATTCAATCAGATTTGCTATCAATGGGAGCGCCCAATGATAATTTATTTACGACACAGCTTGCTAATCAATTGCAGACGTATGTGTTTGCTTGTCCGGATCTCTGAGCTAATGTTGTTAACGCTCTATTGATCTAATAGGACGGAATGATAGGATATGCGTATCCTCCGGCGCTGTTGTTTCAGCAGGTATTGCTAAGATAAACAACCACAATACATTTCTGTTGATAGCATCTCTGTCTTCACAGAGACCGTGGGTAAATTTACTCTGATGTCTACTGTGGGACTTAACGGGAAATCTTCCTTAATGAGGGGATCTTTTTTCGCTGGGTAAAATCGTGTCATCTTTATCACAACCCGCAAGGTCGCAACCTTCACGTATTCCGTTGTGTGGTCTGTATTGCTTTGTAAGCATTGTACTGCACGAGCTTTGGACGCGATTTCTTACTATAGGAGATCCTCTTCTTCGCTTTTCTATGCGGCTAAAGTGGAGGCTCTTCCGTCGTTGGTGTAGGGATCACTATGTTCATATTGTTGATCCCTCCATACTACTCATTGCAACTTTTTTGTATACTTGTTTGACAAGATCTACTGCAGCCTGTTATTATTAAGGTTATAGGTTTATGTTATCTCATACCTATGCACTCTATGATAGTTTACAATTGAGTCTTATGTCTCTTTATCTAAGTCAGTTAGTAACTTTTTGATAAATAGACTTAGAATCATTAGATTAAATTCCTATATGGAATTTAACTTCGGTTCTTATTTAGCTAAGTAATCATTTGAGCCTCTGGAAACAGTAGTTTTCAAATTCTGACCTTTTAGACAGTAATTCTGTTGGCTTCTCTTTTACTGAAGAGTCAGTGAGTTTCATGCACTATCGGTGGATGATTTTCACTTTCGTAGTTTCGGAATCACTACTTCCTTTACTATTTAGGTTGGATTTTTGCATAAGAGTTAGGCTCCTAATATCCGGAACCTATTGTTATTAAGGTCCTTCCATCTTCGTACGGGCATAGGCCTTTAATCTGTCTGGTTAGAGTTTATGTATTTATAAACAGATATCTGTTTATTACTACGGGCGTACACTTCTTCTGTCTTTGATGCCTATTAGAAGGACGTTACGCTCCATTCTATTGCTAATGGATTCAATTAACTATCGGTACTGTTTATGGTATATCTTTGACTCAGCAGTTGTGTTTGAGATTTCGGCTCATGAAGTAAGAGTTCTTCTACATCTTGGGCTTACATTAATAGTGTCGCTATTATAGATTTTTGAAGGCTGCTCATTGCGCTCAGCCATCCACATTCATGAATTTTTTTATCTCAGAAATATTGAGTCCATTTCTGGAGGCCTCTATTGTTAGGTCTATTATCTACTGCTCAGAATGTCATTCACTTAACAGTTGCTACTATAGCTAGGTAGGCTGTCTGTTTCGGCAGTGACTCCGTTCTGCTGCCCTCTTCGCTCAGGGCTATTTGACCCAGGGCAAGAAAAAGGGGGGGGGGGGGGGGTGTTCCCTTGGGTCACCTGTTTTACTATGAAAACAAGGGGATACCTCCTCCGGAGTTAGTAATTCTGAGCTGTTATTGGGATGGTTGTTTAGTGAGAAGTTTATGTTTTAAAAATTCATTCAAGTCTTAGTTTTTAAAGTATAGCTTTTGAATATAGCACGTGTCAACGGACATGATTATGCAATCCTCAGACACTTTTAAGGAGTATAAAGAGTCTCTATTCTCTAGACTTACTTTATTTATTGGCTTACTTTAAAAATTATTAGTATAAGGATTATACTAGATATTAATAGAGTACATGGATGTATGATGCTCAATTTTGGAAGGTGTTGTATCTTTCTAATTTATCATAAATAAGAAAGATACATGTACAGTTAAAACTAGAAGTCCTGTCACGAAATGTGCGCTTATCTAGGCTTAATTGCGCGTATGAATTGCGCGCAATTGCCGTATTACATGGCATCCAAAGCCTGACAGGTTCTCCTGGTTACTCATAGCAAACACAGGCAATGTTTCGGCCAATGGACCTCCGGGTTACCCTGAGGTCCATTGGCTGAAACATTGCTTGTGCACAGGCGATGTGTACATAATTTGATAGCCTTGCTATGGTCATAACGCGTAGATTAACGCGCATATCAGCGTGCTATTTGTGCGCATTTCAGGACAGGACTTCTAGTTTTAACTGTAAGGCCTATTACTTCTTTTTCCCTAGAGGGGATGACTCTATTTTATATTATTGAGCGTATTCCATCTTGCTCTATGTCCTTGGCCCTCCAGCCTTTTTACTATTCAGCTATGTCTGGGTCATTGGTACAGTATAAAAATGTTAAAAAATTTATAGTAATTTATATATTTTTTATACTTACCAATGACCCAGACGGGGATGGACCTCCCAGGAGTTGGGAACTCTTACCTCCCCGCTGAGTACATAGCGCTTACCAGGCACTGGTTATTAGAATGATTAATGGCGCCAATTTCGGAACGTCCTTGACACTGCACATGCGCAGTAGAGGTGAAGTGTGGAGGGCCATTCAGGACATGTTTTCTTTGGTTTTAGATGCAAATTTTTGGGATTGGGGGGCAAAATTTGTGTTTGGCCCTATATTTTAAGAGTTAGCACCAGCTATGTCTGGGTCATTGGTAAGTATAAAAAATATATAAATTACTATAAATTTTTTAACTTTTTCATCAGAAAACATGTTTTCATTTTTAACTGAACCTGCTCTGATTCAGTGCTTAGTAGGATCTCCTCGCTGTCGTACAGTACAGTCGCCATGGACAGGACACTTTCCATGTGTGGGCAATATTTCCACGGATGCAATAATATTAGATTCCATACACTAATTACAGGAATAATCATCAAAAATTTAATTAACGAAGCACCGGGTACAACCCAGTGCTTCATTAATTAAATTTTTGCTGATGATGATTTTTCTACCTGGTAAACACATGCGTGGACATAACTGCCCACGTGTGGATTACGACCAATCCACGGCGACTGTTCTGTATGACCTCCGGAATGGATGAGTAATTGTGTTCAGTATATTTTGTGCAAATTTCTGGGGTTAGTTTGGCCCAATAGTCTTTGATACCAGCGATTAACTCCTCTTTCACAGTGGGTTTTACAACTTTTTCAAATGCCACTTGAGCCCGGCCCAGAATTTCCCTATTGGGTTCATGTCTGATGACTCGGGTGGTGAAACCCAGTGATTAATATTGTTTTCTTTCATGAACTTCTTTGTTGATTTGCTGACATGTTTTGGGTCATTGTCTTGAAACAGTCTATTCCCCATTGGAAACTTTTCTTCCACAAAGGGAATTAAATGTCTCCTTCGGATCTCCTGGTAGAAGAGAATCTCCATTTTGCCATTGAATATTGCGAGCGTAGTGGCACCCTTTCGCAAGATTCCACCCCAAACATGCACAGAATAAGGGTGTTTGGGTTGAGGAGTCAGTACTGCCGGTTCACCCTGTTTTCTGTAACACTTGTTTACTGAGTTTCTCATTTGGATCGTAGATTCATCGGTGAAAATAACATTGTCAAAGTTTTCTGGGTTTTTTACACACTCAACAGCAAATTTAAGTTGTTTAGGTTTATTAACATTTCTTACAAAGTGGTAGTAATGAGTTTTTGTTCGAACCCTGTTCATCCTTCGATATCTGCATATAGTAGACAGTGCAATGTCAATGCCAGTGTCCCCGAATTTCTGTTGAATATCCTTTGCCGATGCCTCATAGTTTTCAGACATGATATTCAAAAATTGCACAGACTTGTCATTCAGAATGCTTGGTCTTCCGATCCGTTTTTCATCCACTATCATACCATTATTTTGGTATTTCTTTATTATTCTCCCAACAGTCCGAGCATCTACTTTGAAATCATCCTCCTCGGCAAGCAAACAAACAATTTGTGCATAACTATGAAATATTATTTTCTTGCATATTTCAATTGAGACTCGACCTTTTCCTGGTGCTTCCATTGTTCATCACAAAATGTTTCAATGTCTGTGGGTGCATTTAGATTTTGACGCCAAAATTTTTAAAAATGTCAATCATTTAAATGCAGCAAATGCCCTCTTGCCATTCAAATAGTGGGTAGTTCCAACAAAAAGAAAACACCCAATGGAAAAAAAACACTCTTAGAATAGCAGTAACCGCCCCTCCCCTCTATTGTGTTTTCACAGGTGATTAATTACAGTAGTTTGTTTTGTAATTAAACCAGTGGCAATTAGACACTCACCGAAATTGGATTAAGTGACGGTCATTCAAATCAATCAGCTTCCTTTTATTATGCAGGCCTTCTGAAGTTATTGTTTACAAGAAACAATGCTCTGGATCTGACAATGCTCACCACAAAGTAATTAAGTATTCATGCAATTGTATTACCCCAGAGAGAGGGAGAAAAGATTCTCTCCCCAGTTGTATTGTGCAATTTTTTCTATTAACACTTTTTAAAATAATATGCGTAATATGTTTTACAGATTCTTTCCTTTATCAAAATGATGTACCCCTCACCCCCCCCTCCTCCCTCATTAATGACATCCCAGCATTTTTTCCTAGTCATGTCACATTGCTGTGGGCATAGAAAAGACTTTCAGTGGAAGAACTTACATGTACAGTTAAAACTAGAAGTCCTGTCACAAACTGTGTGCTTACATGTATCTAGGCTTAATTGCGCATCGGAATTGCGCGCAATTGCCATATCGAATGGCACCCAAAGCATGGCAGGTTCTCCTTCTTACCCATAGCAAACACAAGCAATGTTCCTGCCAGTGGATCTCCGGGTTATCCGGAGGTCCATTGGCTGAAACTTTGCTTGTGCACAGGCAGTATGTGCAGAATTTAACAGCCTTACTATCGTCATAACACGTAGATTAACACGCAAATCGACATGCTATTTGTGTGCATTTCAGGACAGGACTTCTACAGTTAAAACTAGAAGTCCTGTCATGAAATGCGCACAAATAGCACGTTGATATGCGCGTTAATGTACGCGTTATGGCCCAAGTAAAGCTATCAAATTCTGTACATATGGCCTGTGCACAAGCAATATTTCAGCCAATGGACCTCCGGGTAACCCTGAGGTCCATTGGCAGAAACATTGCATGTGTTTGCTATGAGTAACCAAGAAAACCTGCCGTGCTTTGGATGCCATTCGATATGGCAATTGCGCACAATTCCAACGTGCAATTAAGCCTATATAAGCGCACTATTCGTGACAGGACTTCTAGTTTTAACTGTAGTCCCGAAAGCTACTGAAGGGTGGTGTTCTACTTCATTCTTTAATTTTTATTATTTTTCTCAGTTCAAAGGGGGGGGGGGGGGGGGGGGGGGGCGAGTTCATAAGTGAAACATTTAAAATGGACGTCAGTATGGTACTACATGTTCGCTTTTTTCTTGTTTCATCTCACATCAGAAAAAGTTGACCGTTTTTGTCTTGCTTCTTTTAAGAGCCTCTGTTCATTCTTTTTATCATACAATTCATATTATTATAGCATTACATGTAGATCTACAGCGTTATTTAATTATTTGACAGTCTTCACTATTACTTGCCAAATTGGAAATTTTGTCCCTAAAAGGCTGACAATGGACAAGAGTTCGGATGGAATGACATTCTAACTTTTTTGTTTGCACGACTTGAGCACTGCAAACGTCGACAACATTTTTAGCTCAACTTTGGCGAAACCAAATTTGAGCTTATGCCATGGTCCGTCGTCCGTCTGTCCGTCAACAATTGGATACGGCTCGGGCTAGAGGCCGTATTTATGAACTGATCTTTACGAAACTTCTTGGGTACCTTTGTTATGATCATGGGACGAGAACGAGTGTTTTTGGGTTTGGTCCGAAATTCAAGATGGCTGTCAGCTGCCATTTTGTACCGACAATGCAGAAATCTGTTTTTTGAACAGAACTTCCATATGAAAGCTATGATTTGAATAATTTTTTGTATGAATGTTTAGTACCATGGGATACATCACATATAATACAGATTTTTTTCTCGTGCGTAAATTATGCAAATTAGACTAACTTTGATGTTTTTTGGTGTTACTTTCAGCATTGTACAGTACGTGGAGAGTGTATTACCACTGAATCACCCGCAGAGTGAAGATTCCACCCGAGCAATAATTGCAAATTTGTTGCAAAGCATAATCAGCACAATCAAAGTTTCAGCCAATGGACCTCCGGGTTAAACCCGGAGGTCCATTGGCTGAAACATTGCTTGTGTTTTTGTCGATATGTACAGAATTTGAAAGTTATAGCTTGGGTGATAACTCCACTCCGCGGGTGATTTAGTTACAATCCACTCTCCACGTACTGTAAGTGCAAATGCCAATACGGCTCGGGCTAGAGGCCGTGTTTATGGACCGATCTTTACGAAACTCCTTGGGTACCTTTGTTATCACCGTGGGACGAGAACGAGTGTTTTTGGGTCCGGTCCGAAATTCAAGATGGCCGATGGCAGCCATTTCGTACAAAATTTGGTACAATCAGATTTTTGCACAGAACTTCCATATGAAAGCGCTGATTTGAGTAATTTTTTGTGTGAATGTTTAGTACCATGGGATACATCACATATAATACAGGTTTTTTTCTTGTGCAGAAATTATGCAAATTAGATGAACTTTTATTTTTTCAGTGCCACTTACACACAGTAAGTACACGTCAATACGGCTCGGGCTAGAGTCTGTATTTATGAACCGATCTTCACGAAACGTCTTGCGTACCTTTGTTATCTCCTTGGGACGAGAACGAGTGTTTCTGGGTGCAGTCCAAAATTCAAGATGGCTGCCAGTGGCCATTTTGTACCGAAATTAGGTCTAATCAGTTTTTTGTACACAACTTCTATATACGGCTCAGGCTAGAGGCCGTATTTATGAACCGAACTTTACAAAACTTCTTGGGTACCTTTGTTATCACCGTGGGATGAGAACGAGTGTTTTGGGGTGTGGTCCGAAACTCAAGATGGCCACCAGCAGCCATTTTGTACCCAAATTAGTGCAATCAGTCTTTTGTACAGAACTTCTGTATGAAAGTTCTGATTTGAATAAATTTTTGTATGAATGTTTAGTAACATGGAATACATCACATATAGTACGGGTTTTTTTCTCGTGCAGAAATTATGCAAATTAGATGAACTTTGATTTATTCAGTGCTACTTATACACTGTAAGTGCACATGTCAATACGGCTCGGGCTAGAGGCTGTATTTATGAACCGATCTTCACAAAACTTCTTGGGTACCTTTGTTATCTCCTTGGGACGAGAACGAGTGTTTCTGGGTGCAGTCCAGAATTCAAGATGGCTGCCAGTGGCCATTTTGTACTGATATTAGGTCCAATCAGTTTTTTGTCACAACTTCTACACAGCTCATATTTGTGAACTGATCTTCACGAAACTTCTTGGGTACCTTTGTTTTCACCTTGGGACAGGAATGAGTGTGTTTTGGGGTGCCTTTGTTATCACTGTGCTATAAGAACAAATATTTTGGGGTTCAGTCAGACCCACTCTGGGACTCAAAGATTTTTTTCTAGTTTAGCATCTGACTGTCACCCACCGTTACAATACTTTACCTTTACATTTGTTACAGGCAACGGTCAGTATTTATATACAGACCGTTACAATACTTTATATGTACCTTTGTTATCAGGTCATTACCTAGATGTTTGTCATTGCTGTGTCACATACTATACATGTACATGTCTTTGTCTTGACAAGTTGAGCTACAGTGTCATTGACACTTTCATTTGGATTTTTGTTTTACATGTGTAAATAATTGTTGGTATCGTTTATTTGTGTTTATGGCTGAAAGCCACAATGTAGTTTCATCGAAGCCCACATCTCGTTTCTTCCCACAAGACTAACACTATTGTTTATTTGTGTTTTGGACTCCAGCCACATTCAATCGACACCCATGGTTATCGTTTTTATTAGTGGCACCGAAACGAAACTCGCATTTTTGTATAGTTTATAATTGTGCATAAAACCGCGAGATAATTGCAGTTTACCTACAACTACTTCCGACTTGTAGTGTATAGAACATGAAACACACATGTAATCAGCTCATAGTGTTGACAGCAGGCACCATTGGTTCTACTTCAGCGATCTGAATGTAGTGACTACCCCTCTGTGTTCAGATTCCTCCCATTCATATCTGTTGTAAAAGTCCCCAATAAGTTTTATTGGGAACTCAAAACATGAAGATAGGAATAGGCCACACAAAGTAGACCTTCTGTTTCTCAGACCATTATTTGTAAAATTACATGAGGGCGAGCAGTTTTTTATTTTATTTTTTATTTCAGTAATTATTTCTTTGCCATCAAAAGTTCATGTTCTTGTTGAAGTTTTACACCTCATAATCTACAGAATAGCTTGGGTGGTGGTGTATTTCATCCCATTGCAAAGCATTCTTGCACTCAAGGGACAAATTCATCAATATTTTTAACTTGGGTAAAATATCAGACAAAAACCATTTAATTATTATTTTTTTTAAGTTTAAATTGGTTATAAAAAGAGAGCATGTGGCAGCCAAAAAAACCATGCTGGAGGGCCTGAGAAACAGATTTTTAATTTTTTTAGGCCATATATATCAAGCTTTTGCCCTTTTTAACGACTGCATTCGATAGTACACATATTTCCTTACATTTGTGCAGAGTCTTTTGATCCAAACTACAGTTAAAACTAGAAGTCCTGTCACGAACTGTGCGCTTATCTAGGCTTAATTGCGCGTAGGAATTGCACGCAGTTGCCATATCGAATGGCACCCAAAGCATGGCAGGTTCTCCTTGTTACCCACAGCAAACGCAAGCAATGTTCCCGCCAATGGACCTCCAGGTTACTCGGAGGTCCATTGGCTGAAACTTTGCTTGTGCACAGGCAGTATGTGCAGAATTTGATAGCCTTACCATCGTCATAACGCGTAGATTAACAAGCAAATCGACGTGCTATTTGTGTGCATTTCAGGACAGGACTTCTGGTTTTAACTGTATGCTTTACTTATCGAGATTTGTACACGGCGAAACATCAACGATTGCTTCGATTTCCTTGTTTTTTGCACAACCCAGAGTTGCTGCCGAAATGAATATGATGTGGAGACGGTAACTCATAATAAAATGCCCCCACACAGTGATCATTAATCAACCTCCTCTGCACAAGTGTGATCGTATTTCCGTTTCCACATTGATATTTGTTTAGGTGCAACTCTGGGTTATTATTATTTTATAGCCAATGCAGGTGTTCGGTACTGTTACGGTGTGGAATTATTAATGATATTGGTAACAGAAAGAAATCTGTGAATCAGCAACAAAACTATGAATTTAACTATTCTGAAATTTAATTAAAAAAATTGATATAAAAAAAAAAATGATACAAAGATCTTTTACACTATTAATTGGGTTACAGAAAATAAAAAAAAACAATGGTACTTATCAATTATAGAATTAGTCCAAAGTACAGTTTGACGGAATCCAGTAATCCAGTGGTGAAGTATCTTCTGAAGAAAGTTACCAGCTGGTAGATGTAGTATTAAATCCAAGAATGTCTCTTCAAAAACAGTATCCCGTAGATTTATAATAAAATTTTCACTTAGAAATTTCAGCAGTCTCCAATAAAATATAATAAAATTCTCCGCAAAATTCAAATGGAGTAAAAATCCAAGAAGTATTGGCGCCACAGGTAATTTCCAAACAATCCAGTAGAATCCTGGCTTTTCACAAAATTTTATTCTGTTTCACAGAAAGTATAAATTCTCTTTTCCAAGACGAACAAATTCTCTTCAAAATTCTCTTTTGAAATCAATCTTCCAAATTCACAAAGAAGCACTGCTTCTATAATAAATGCACTGCTCTGAAACAATAATAATCTCCAATGGAAACAATTGAAGTTAGTCTTTCTGAAATGGTTTTCAAAAATGAGTTTTTGAATTCTGTTGACAAACCTTTATATCGTAACCAGATAGAATGTCCCAGAAGAGGAAGTTTCTGCAATGTTCTATTAGTTTCTGGGGGATTCTGTTAAGTTCAAGTAAACAAGGTCATTGACCTATTTAAACAATTAAACAATCAACAGCTATATGTACAATATATCAGTGTAACAAAGATGAAAACAAGGTCACTGAGTGCAAAAGAGTTAGACCAGTCAGAAAATGCAGAAATAAAAAAAAAATCTTTCTCACATAATTATCAGCTTAAGGATATATCAATCTCAATATAATATGGGGGCTATAACAGGTACATGTAACATGGATGATATCGGAAGAGATTGTTGACTCTGTGTACAAAGCTCGATAAGTAAAGGATAAAACATAGTTTGGATCAATAGACTCTGCAGAAATGTGAGGAAATATGTGTACTATCGAATGCAGGTGGTAATAAGGGTGTAAGCTTGATGGATATTCCAATTTTCGTGTTTTGAGTTCCCAATAAAACGTATTGGGGACTTCTACAACAGATTTGAATAGGGGGAATCTGAACGTAGAAGGGTAGCCTCTTTTGCCACCATTTGGCCTCGAAAGCCATGCTTTTTGACCCAAAACAAGGCCAAATAGCACACAAAAATTATTAGGGCTGAATCGTGCGAGGCTGAAAAGCAATGGAGCCTATTTTTTTATATGAACAATAACATTGTACAGTACAGCCTATAACAAAGTATACCATTAAGCGATGTTCTTTTGTTAATTAAGTAACCCTTTACCCAATGCAGACGATATCAAAATTTATTATTTGAAATATAATTTTTTCAAATTTTTCAAAAACTTTCAACAAAACCATATCATGTGACCCCTCGTTGGAACGAGCTTGAAATGCTCGTTCCAACGAGGGGTCACGTGATATTGTTTTGTTGAAATGTTTTGAAAAATAATATTTTTTCAACTGCTGAAGTTGCATATTACATGTATGCGGGCGGATGCGGGCGATTCGTTGGGTAAAGGGTTAAGCCATATTAGCACCTTATTATGGTGTTATTCCTATAGCATTAACATGACACAGTTAAAACTAGAAGTCCTGTCATGAAATGCGCACAAATAGCACGTTGTTCTGCGCGTTAATGTACGCGTTATGGCCATAGTAAAGCTATCAAATTCTGTACATATGGCTTGTGCACAAGCAATGTTTCAGCCAATGGACCTCCGGGTAACCCAGAGGTCCATTGGCAGAAACATTGCACGTGTTAGCTATGAGGAACCAGGAGAACCTGCCGTGCTTTGGATGCCATTCGATATGGCAATTGCGCGCAATTCCAATGCGCAATTAAGCCTAGGTAAGTGCACTATTCGTGACAGGACTTCTAGTTTTAACTGTACTTTTCAACGTTTTGTGTCGAACATCGCAAGACAAACGTCCGTGTGACGCAATATTTTCATAACTATCGTTCGTAATTTTTTGCATGAAAAGAAGAGGAGTGAATACTTATAATAATATGGACGATTTGAGCCATGCAAAGCTTTTTATTTTAAACACACTGACATAGTTGATGTTTTCGTCGATGTCAATGTTATTAAAGGTTGGATTTCCTTTGGCCTACCGGGCTTCACGAGAGTCGATTATGTTTACATAATTGCCGTTTAAACTTTTATAAATATAAAGCTCTCAATGTTTAAAGTCAATGGAAGGGGGTGGGGAGTTTTCCTTTCGCGTTCGATAACAACAATATCAAGCACGAATTGGGGTGATCTAAAATGAAATAGAAATATTTGTGAAAGCAATGAAATAGCCTACTAACATGTGTAAAATGAGCCAATTAAAATTTATTTTAAAAAAGGAAACAGAAATTCCCGAGCCTGCTATTAAACTGCATCTGATCAGACTGATAGCTCAGTTTGGATGTGCAAAAGACCATATTTCCAAATCACAGGTTAAATGAACCCGCCCAAAGTCAAGCCCATCTTATTCGAACCTTCATCCAGATGGACCTTGTGGGGGTGGGGGGGCTGCACTGGATAGCCAAAGGCATGCTGGGTGGCACATGTGTATATGGTGGAGCTCTCTCGAAAGTTTTGTGGGAGAGCGCCATCAAACCGTCAGAAGCAGAGGAGCCAGTCGGACCACAAAGGCACCGAGAGCCACCAGCCCTCTCGGATGATGGTGGGGAAGTGGAGGAAGAGGTAGGACAGCCACAGCCATTAGAAGACCTCAGGGGTCCGCCGGTGGGGTGCTAGGGCCATGATTGTCCCAACCAAGTCCCAGTAGCGAGATTCTGGATCGGGTGGCAGTGAGGCCTACTGCAGTGGTGTTGCTAGGGCCCAGCCCGAAACTTAAATGAAATCTTAACCTACATGGGTGGCACTACCAGTGATTTAGTTGGCCGGGGCATGCAACATGCGTAGTGAAAAAATATTTTACTCTCTTTTTACTTATCACATCTGGCCTCCAGTCCTTTGCTGAGTGCTACGTGGACGTCATGCAGCCTTCAGAAACACACTTTCAACAAACGAAATATTCTTACAACTCAAGGTTTTTGGGACTTAATTGTGTTTTTGTTATGAACTGTGTGTGTATGGGGGGTGGGGGTGGAGCTTTTTCACAACACAGACATGTACATGTGGGACATTCTGTTGATAGCAAGTATATAGGGTTTTTTTTATTTCGTCATCTTAACATGTTCAACCGGCCAGATCACGACCAACAGACACATTATTGCCAAAAAATACTGCGATATTCAGATATGAGTGTGATGCAACTATCGCCCAGATAGTGCATTATTAGCACGTCCAGTTTTCCACTTTATTGTAAGCTGCACTGCAGTTACGTAGACTGAATACATTCAATCTTATTCATCAGAAAACTGCAGGGTGAGTTGTATGAAATTTAAATCTTTCGAAAGAAATAAATTTTTTTAATAATCGAGATGGTTTTGAATTGAATCGAATCAGTGACCAGATTCAAAATCAAATCAAATCTCAAATGTTCGCCGTACCCCACATGGGTGCCCTGAAAAAATGGCACACATTTTTGACTTACTAGGAAGAAATGGCACACCAAAAATGCTGTTTTTTGAGGGGGGCAGAAAAAAATGGCTCACTTCTACAGTTACCCAGGAAAAAATGGCACTGGAAAAAATGGCACACTTTAACATTATTTATTTGTTTTTTCAAAGAAAAGTCTAATATTCAACTCAGTATGAAAGCAGTATCAGTATTTGTTCCCCAATATTCTTTTAATAATAATAAATATTGTTTTATAAACACTGCCATATGGTACCTTAAGCTTAGTGTTTGAGTTGGCTTGTATGGAAGCTTAAAGTATTGTGCAACACAATTACTGTTATTCATTATTAATTGAATACATGAATACATTGTAGGTTATAGTGTAAACTCCTGTTAATTGGATAAAAAATCTTGTAACCTGTCGATAAATTACCCTGACTCGTCCCAGTATTCCTTTGTTTATAGACCTACAGTTAAAACTAGAAGTCCTGTCCTGAAATGCACAAAAATAGTACGTCGATTTGCGCGTTAATCTATGTGTTATGACGATAGTAAGGCTATCAAATTCTGCACATACGGCCTCTGCACAAGCAAAGTTTCAGCCAATGGACCTCTGGGTAACCCGGAGGTCCATTGGCAGGAACATTGCTTGTGTTTGTTATGGGTAACAAGGAGAACCAGCCATGCTTTGGGTGCCATTCGATATGGCAATTTCGCGCAATTCCTACGCGCAATTAAGCCTAGATAAGCGCACAGTTCGTGACAGGACTTCTAGTTTTAACTGTATTTGGCCTCAGTACATCCAGTACAGGCATTTAATCTATTATATCTTGTTTGACAGAGCTTATGGAGCTGTGTCAAACAAGATATAATAGAATAAATGCTAAGTTTATCTCCAGAATACAGGTGATTAGGGAAGTGTGCCATTTTTTCCTGTGCCGTTTTTGCCTCCCATGCAGTCCATTTTTTGGTTTATTCCCGTTTCGCCGATGAGGTTAAATAAACAAACCAAAACTAATCGCCGGTGGAGGTGTGAACAAGTTGTTAATCCCACTGATTGATATTAACTCTTCTTCACCGGCTGAGTTCATGGTCCCAAAGTGATTAACAATCAGTTAACATTGATCAACTGTAAACAACTAAACAACTTCAAACATCTCAATAGTATATAATATGACCCTTCATGCTGTACATCAACAACATTTCCTTCAATTCATCATGGCAAGTGAACAAGTAAATGTTTCTTTCATCCCTAATAAGAGAGGTGGTAGACACTTAGTTTATGGTGGTTATAAATTTCGTGTGAAGTCTCAGAATCAACCAAATATACATTGGAACTGCGTTAAAAAAGATTCTTTAGGATGTCGGTCAACTATCAACACGAAAAACGATTTTATCAGTTCGCCGATGGGGCAGCATAATCATCCACCAGATATGGAGCAGATTGTAGCCGATGCTTTCCTAGCAGATTTAAAGAAAACCGTTCGACACGACAGCAAATCAGTGAGCGCACTTTACCAAGAGGAGCTTGGTTCTCTCAGATCGGATACCGACCCACTCATCATTGCTAAAGTTCCTACATTCTATAGCATCAAATCAGCATTATACAGGTCTCGTGCGAAAACCATACCGGCTCTTCCGAAAACTCGCTCAGCAATCAGCTTACCTGATAGTTACATGGAAACAACTGCAGGAGATCAGTTTTTACTGTCAGATCCAAGCGACGTCAACTGCCTCATTTTCAGCACAGCGTCAAACTTACACCTCCTCGACGAAGCGACTTCGTTTTTCTGTGATGGGACATTTGAGAAATCACCGAAACTCTTTTATCAGCTGTATACCATCCATGCTTTCGTCGACAATAAGATGTTGCCATTAGTCTATGGCTTGCTGCCTAATAAAACCAAGTCAACTTATATAAAATTCTTCAGCACCATACGCCAGAAGGCTTCATCTTTAGACATTCACCTACAACCAGCAACAATCTTTACTGATTTCGAAACTGCTGCACAAAATGCTTTACGACAAGTTTTCTCTTCTGCGACCATCAAAGGCTGTCACTTCCACTACGCCCAAGCAGTGTACAAGTATGCAACAGAAAAGTGCAGCCTCAGAGACGATTACAAGCAAGATGACAACATTCATGCGGTCGTTCGACGTGCTATCGGCCTTCCATTTGTACCACCACATATGGTCAGCGACGTATGGCTTCTTGTATTAGAGGCATGGGAAGAAGCGTTGGAGGAGAGAGACGTCGACCCAAGAGTTACCAAGTTCACAGACTACGTCACGACGAACTGGGTTGAGAGTAGCAACCTCAATGTGTGGAACCATCACGAGACTGTCGGCCCTCGCACCACAAATCATGTAGAAGGATGGCACAGCAAGTTGAAGAAGGCAATTGCCGGAACCCATCCTAACTTGTTCTTCTTAGTTGATTTCATTAAGAAAGAACAAGCATTCACAGAATCAACAATTCTGCAGTTGAGACATGGTGGGAAGGTGGCCCCACGAAGAAAAAAGTATCGTGCCATCGACAATGCTTTATCTTATTATAAAAGACTCTTTAGGGAAGGTCAGATTGACGCACTGTCATTTTTAGACAGAGTCAGTCGAAATTCGGGTTTTTAAAAAATGTGCTTTATGCCTTTAAATGTTCATATTATTATATTATACTTGCTCGTTTATTGTTATTTTTAGACAGAGTCAGTCGAAATTCGGGTTTTTAAAAAATGTGCTTTATGCCTTTAAATGTTCATATTATTATATTATACTTGCTCGTTTATTGTTATTTTTAGACAGAGTCAGTCGAAATTCGGGTTTTTAAAAAATATGCTTTATGCCTTTAAATGTTCATATTATTATATTATACTTGCTCGTTTATTGCGTTGATAAATCAATAAAAAAATTACATTACATTCAGTCGAAATTCGGGTTTTTAAAAAATGTGCTTTATGTCTTTAAATGTTCATATTATTATATTATACTTGCTCGTTTATTGCGTTGATAAATCAATAAAAAAATTACATTACATTCAGTCGAAATTCGGGTTTTTAAAAAATGTGCTTTATGTCTTTAAATGTTCATATTATTATATTATACTTGCTCGTTTATTGCGTTGATAAATCAATAAAAAAATTACATTACATTCAATCAATTCGTCGTTACTTGTGAGTTTCCCTGTGGTACATGGGTTAAATTGATAAAAATTATCTCCCAACATCCAAATTAACAAATTATCGCGGCACTTCTTTGATCTGCGGATTACTGACACCTACCCCATTAGAATCACATCGGCGAAACGGGAAGACCCCCATTTTTTCCTTGGGTGTAAAAAAATGTGCCATTTTTTCCCTGTGCCATTTTTTCTTGTGCTATTCATTCCTATTTTCCCTACATGGGTCGCCGGACATTTCCCCATCGGACATTTCCCCATCCGGACATTACCCCATCCCATTTAGGCCGGACATTTCCCCATCGGACATTACCCCATTCTGCTTAATAGAAAAACGGACAATTCCCCATGCGGACTTTTCACCATCCATTTCTTAATTTTTTGTGGATCCGTTTGTTTGAAATTTTCCTATTGCTTTGTTGTGTATCATTCCTTTTTATTAAGCTGACATGGGTAATATTGTTTGAATTGTTCGACTGATGTGCTTTTATCACTATAATTGACGGGATTAAACCTAATTAGGATTTAACAGTATTTATATATTTTTATTTGTTCTCTCTGAGAAGCTACTTTTGTTCAAAGATGTTGTCGAGTTGATTGATAAACAGTGGTGTCTTCATTGAAGTAAATGTCAATGAATGCATCAGTGTTTATCAAACAACTCAACAAAAATGTGTAAGAGATTTATAAGCAAACATATTTATATACATATATACATACACTTGTACCTAGATAAAAATTCTTGTTTTTTATTATTGATGTTGTGTTTTCATTGTTGTGAAATTCAGATTGTGCTAAAATGTGCTAATGCCTATACCATATGCCAAGATTTTGTTTTTTTTCGAGTTATAAAAGAATAAAAAATGAAAACGTTTTAAGAGTTACTTGTCACTCATTCACATGTGGAAGCTGTCAGCTACATTGGACATGGGGTAATGTCCAATGGCAAAATTCCACCTCCGATAGGTAAAGTCTGATGGGTAAATGCCCCCTCCCCCCCCCCCCTCGATGGGGAAAGGTGTTAATATCCGATGGGGAAATGTCTACCTCCAGTGGGGAAATGTCCGCCTCTGATGGGGGAATGCTGATGGGGAAATGTCCGCCCTTGATGGGGAAATGTCCGGATGGGGAATTGTCCGATGGTGAAATGTCCGGATGGGGAAATGTCCGATGGGGAAATGTCCGCGCACCCCTACGTGTCACACATACTTTTGTACTCTTAGTTGTAATGTATATTTGATTTATTCTGTAGTGCCATCATGACTGGATACGATCAGCAGCTAGACTTACATGGCAAACTCATCATAAAAGTACAACTTGGTGAAGATATCAGGAGGATTCCAATTCATAATGAGGATCTGACATATGATGAGCTATTATTAATGATGCAGAGAGTTTATCGAGGGAAGTTGAGCAGTAATGATGACATAACGATCAAATACAAGGATGATGGTAAATAAATATTACCTGTGACTTGTGTTAACCCTTTACCCAACGAATCGCCCACATAATACAGTTAAAACTAGAAGTCCTGTCATGAAATGCGCACAAATAGCACATCGATCTGTGCGTAAATCTACGCGCTATGACCATAGTAAAGCTATCAAATTCTGTACATATGACATGTGCACAAGCAATGTTTCAGCCAATGGACCTCTGGGTAATCTGGAGGTCTATTGGCAGGAACATCGCTTGTATTTGCTATGGGTAAGAAAGAGAACCTGCCATGCTTTGGGTGCCATTCGATATGGCAATTTCACGCAATTCATACACGCAATTACATGTAAGCCTAGATAAGCCTAGATGAGCGCACAGTTTGTGACAGGACTTCTAGTTTTAACTGTATGGCAATTGTGAGCAATTCCTACGTGCAATTAAGCTGAGATAAGCGCACAGTTCGTGACAGGACTTCTATGCAAATTCAGCAGTCGAAAAAATATTATTTTTCAAAAAATTTCAACAAAACCATATCATGTGACCCCTCGTTGGAACGAGCTCATCGAGCTCGTTCCAACGAGGGGTCACTTGATATGTTTTTTTAAAAATTTTTTGAAAAATTTTAAAAAATATTATTTAAAATAATAAATTTTGGTATCGTCTGCATTGGGTAAAGGGTTAATGTACAGTTTGGCCACCGTGGACTGGTCACTTTCCACAGGTGGGCAATATTTTGCATTGACGCAATAATATTAGATTCCAAACACAAATTATAGGAATAATCATCAAAAATTTAATTAATGAAGCACTGGGTACAATGCAGTGCTACATTAATTAAAATTTTGCAGATAATGATTGTTATTACCTGGTGAATGCATGCGTTAACATCACTGCCAGTGCTGGAAATGAACAAAATTGACGGGTGCAGTTTTAAGCTTCCGTGAATTGAGAGACGAGAGTAAATTGCACCCATAAAATGTTAGCATATGAATTTTCGAGGGAATACCGTCACCAAACACCAAAAACCTTAACCCTTTGAACTCTAGTGGAATCTTCCATGCCAGTTCAATGGCAGCAATTAGAAGAGTCCATATTCATTATTTGGGGTAGACCAATCAATATTTTCAACGTGCAGAAAATATTGATTGGTCTACCCCACACATTTACTGAACAGCCATCCTGTTTAATGACCTTGTGACGTATCATGTTCCTGGCCATAAAAGCAGCCAATCGGGTTCAAGAGGTTAAATGTACACTACTGCGCAAGAGACCGTTACATGAATATCCTAGGTCCGAGGTGAGACAAAAGTATTAAACCACCCGATATCACGCGGACAATGAATGCAATAATTAAATTGGACAAGACATTTGGAGTGAAACGGATTAACTCCAGAGAACATAATCTCGGCATTAATTGTGAAAAAAATTAGACCAAATAAACTACTGCATGTTGATTTCACAGAATGTCAGAATGATAACCAGTCATCAATAAATTTCCGAATCAAATTTATGTGCGTTTGTGTCAGAATGTTGCAATTTGTTGGAATTTAAAAAAAAATATTCTGATTAAAAACATAAATATTTTTTGAGTGTTGGTAATGGTGAGGCCAACATCTTTTCGTCGAGTTGCGATTGTTGAGTTATACATGTATTTCGACCACAAAATTGTGAGAGTCATGCAAAATACGACAATAAGTACATGTACAATGAACATACTTTTCGCTCAGGTGCCTTAGAAATTACTTACAGCTGTAATCTGTAACTGTGAATCATTACGATTTTAATATCATGTCAGACATTGACTCGACAAACAATCGCCAATATTAGTCGGTGACTTCTCTTAGATCTTGAGTGAAGATATCGTTGACCTGGGATATTCATGTAATGGTCACTTGCGCAGTAGTGTATAAGGAATTGCTGAATTATGACTGTAACTTGCCACTGGCCACAGAGTGCTGCTTTTTCAAAACAATACACTTTTATATGCCCTTACAGTATATTAGTGCTCCACAATATTTTTCAACAAGTTCCTTTTTTTTAGCTCCCCGTAAAATAGAAAACATGGGTGCTTACAGGAGCAATTGCACTTGCACCCATTTCATTACCAGGACTGCACTTCCCCATGAATTACGACCAGTCCACAGCTAGTCAGCGACCATACTATTATCTTCACCAAAGTATTTGATATTTATATGGTAAACAGTGATTCATTAATATAACTTTTGCTGCTGATAGTGATCAACCGATTACAGTTAAAACTAGAAGTCCTGTCACGAACTGTGTGCTTATCCAGGCTTAATTGCGGGTAAGAATTGCGCGCAATTGCCATATCGAATGACATCCAAAGCATGACAGGTTCTCCTGGTTACGCATAGAAGACTCAGGCAATGTTTCTACCAATGGACCTCCGGGTTACCCGGAGGTCCATTGGCTGAAACATTGCTTGTGAACAGGCCATGTGTACAGAATTTGATAGCCTTACTATGATCATAACGCGTAGATTAACTCGTAAATCAACGTGCTATTTGTGCGCATTTCATGACAGGACTTCTACTTTTAACTGTATATTATAGGCCCATGAACCGATTACCGATTATTCAGAGTCATAATTGGCCGATTCTAGTACCAATTCCGATTGAGTACCCATGGTTAGGGCTGCCACGACTATTCGATTGGGTCAACTTACCATTGGAAGGTTCTATAGTCGACTTCATTTTTCAGAAGAAAAATGATAAATGATATTGATGCTAATGCACCCCCACCCTGTATTGGTATATATAAATATTATGGGGGTATGAGTACCTGTGACAAAGACCAGGGAAAATAAAAACATTTAAGTTGATTTAACTGATCATTATGATGACGTGGTGTCACTCACTTGGTGGGCGGAGCTTACTTTGATGGACACACGCATTTAGTCTTTCTTTTTTTCAATTCTCCATTGAAAATTCTGATATTGATAATTTGATATTTTGATTTTCTCCCGTCGATGCTTCTTTCATTATCTCTAATAGAGTATTAGTGTTGTTTAATACATGTAATAGAGTTATTATGACTAGGTGTCACATTATCCAGACATTTGCTGGGATAGTTATTGGTTGGTGTCAATGTCGTTTCCTTTTTCATCACATGGCTGTGCCTTTTCACAAAACATGCATACAGTTAAAACTAGAAGTCCTGTCATGAAATGCGCACAAATAGCACGTTGATCTGCGCGTTAATATACGCGTTATGGCCATAGTAAAGCTATCAAATTCTGTACATATAGCCTTGCACAAGCAATGTTTCAGCCAATGGACCTCCGGGTTACCCGGAGGTCCATTGGCAGAAACATTGCATGTGTTTGCTATGAGTAACCAGGAGAACCTGCCGTGCTTTGGATGCCATTAGATATGGCAATTGCGCGCAATTCCAATGCGCAATTAAGCCTAGACAAGCGCACTATTCGTGACAGGACTTCTAGTTTTAATTGTAATGTAAATTGCAGCCAGCTCTGGACATGATTCCAGTAGACCAGCATTTCGTTAATTTAATGATAAATCCATCGAAATAGTGGGTAGTAAATCTATCGGAGCTGTGAGTTGGTAGTATAATAGTACTCTGCTGATTTCTTGCTATCAGCAGGCACTTTGAGAAATTGCTATCCATGATTTATGACTTGTGTTCGGAAAAAAATGACAATCGCTGAGAACCGATATTTTTCTGGTAGTGCCGATTCGATTCCGATACCCTATAATCGGTCAGTTATGTCAGCCGATTCAGTTAACTGTTTGATCACTAGCTGCTGATGATTTTTATTACCTGGTAAATGCATTTGTGGACATCACTTCCATGCATGGATTTTGACCTGTCCATGGTGACTGTACTGTTCATTTCAAACTAGAAATCCTGTCACAATTAGCACAGAACATGCCCATTACAGTAGAACCTGCCTTGAGAGACCGCCCTTTGGGCCACGCAAAAGTGGTCTCTCATAACAGGTTTCAGGTTTTCTCAAGTCAGTGAATTACCAACCACAAAATTCAGAAATGGAGAAGAATGGATTTTTGTAATTACTTTGTAGTTGTTCTTTTTTTATGAAGTTTTTGTAACAAATTGAAATGGACTGTTATAAAAATTATAAAAATAAATTAGTGTTGAAAATCTTCATTGAAGATTTTCAACACTAATTTATTTTTATAATTTTTATAACAGTCCATTTCAATTTGTTACAAAAAGATTTTCAACACAAATTTATTTTTATCCCTATCTGTCACATTTCAGGTATGTATGAAATTGTTTATTCAGCAATAATCCTAATCTTTTCACAGGGGTCTGTAAGAACATCTCAATCTTTAATGAGTTAGCAATTGAAACCCAATTAAGAGCTTTTAATACTTTTAATTATGTTAGTATACAGTACTGTGATCACAAAAGCGGTCTTTTAGTCGATCGGCTCTCGATCCGGCTTCGGTTCCGTTGCGATTGAGAATTGCGGTTCTGTCGATAAAACGCGGCTGAATGGAGAAAGAATCGACACAAAATTTAGGTAGAATCGAGAGAAAATCGCAACGGAAACACCAATGCATTGTGAGATGATTTGTTACATGTATTCCTCGATGGTGAAAACTTCAAAGTTTGGCATGAACGGATCGTACATTCTAAGATTCGTTCGATGTATTCGTATGTCGCAATTAAAAAAACAACAAAATCCAGTCAAGTTACAAACCTGAAGATATTTTCCGACTCGCCCCCTTTTCAAATCGACAAAAGTAAAAATTTCGAAAGAAAAGTGAGCGGAGATGTAAACAGATGTGAACAAGTGAACACTATCATAAGAATAGACCTGGTCTGTGCGGGTAAATCCTCAGCGCATCAAACTGAGAATGAAAATTATTAAGCCTGCAGTCTTAACTCCACCCATCTTTTATGTTATGGAAATATAGCCAATATGGTACCTTGCGAAATCCCTGGTAGCTGAGAGAAACAGACTATTTCAAGATCCATCAATGAATGTCATGAAGGATTCAGCAGGATAAGTCCTCCCCCAACAAAACGTCCTTCAATATAGTTTGGTGTAGACAAACAGGCCAACTTTTCCCCGAGTATTGGTTAAAATGAAAATGAAATCATACAGGCCTAATTTTTTTTTAAAATTCAGAAAGTGATGGCCCGATCCCTAGGCAGATTCAATAATTTAAAAAAAAAATGATTTCCTGAAAAAAAACATGTCTCTAGCCTCCTAACAGTTAACTGGAATGCGCTCGGTCAAACGAGAGCTCACGACCTGAGCTATAATTAAGTTGTTGCAAAAAAAAAGGATTTTTTTCAGTTAGACTTGGCTGAGCTTTTTACAGAACTATCTGTTTAACCTACCATTGGATGCAGCCAAAGGTTAACAAATAATTAAATGATTAAAACTACTTCCATTTTTAAAAGTGGGGGTTGCCCCCCCCCCCCTCCCCCGTGCCACCATCTGGGTGTCGATAGAAATATTACTGTCAATTGGTAAAATTATTATAAACAAATAAAAAGGAAAAAGGCGGCCATATCCATCGTCGATATCCAAATTACTTCAAACAGAAGTTCTTTACCCAACATCAGAAATCAGTCCGAAGCCAATTTTACGATTGGACGTTCTCTCACCACAAAGTCGGCTGTTTTGGGGTGAATCGATATTCTGATCGGACATGCATTTCCGAGTTAAATGGTTAAAGAGAAGCGAATTTGAATGAAAGAAAAACAGTGATCGTACATATTTACTATTTATTCATGAATATCATATGAAAGAACACGCCAGAAAGTGTATATTTTTATACTGTACCAATGACCCAGACATAGCTGGTGCTAACTCTTAAAAATGTAGGGCCAAACACAAATTTTGCCCCCCAATCCCCAAAATTTGCATCTAAAACCAAAGAAAACATGTCCTGAATGGCCCTCCATACTTCACCTCTACTGCGCATGCGCAGTGTCAAGGACGTCCCGAAATTGGCGCCATTAATCATTCTTTGTTTGGCCCTTCATCAGTTAACATCTGACTGATCTTTGTGCTTGTAAATCTCAGTTTGAATGATGCCAGACACATAAATATTAGTGAAATGGTGATTCTAAGGAGGATATACAGTACGTCCAGAGTGTATACCATATGAAACACTGGATGCGGTGTTTACATTTCATCAAAACACAGAGTTATCCGGTGAAACTCTGTGTTATAGCAGACATAATTAACACTGTGTTGGTCGGTGCACAGTTTGCAAGTCGGTATGCATTAATTCGGTAATAACAGCATGCAGCGTAATTTTTTACGACGAGCCACAGAAACTGGCGAAGAGGAAATATATAAAAACTCGGAAGACGAATCCCGAACCCATCAAACCCTACTGGATGGGGCGAAGTTTTAGAGACGCTGAACACAGATTCACGAGAATAATAAAACAGTCTTAAATAAATTTCCCGAATCTCACTTGAAATTCCGTACGCCATTTGCCAAACTCGTATAGTATATGTACCATTACAAATACTGCGAAATAACGCCGTGGCTATCCGCCTACATGTCGGCAGGATATATTCGCAGCAGGTTGATTTTATCGGCTTAGAAAATGTACAGAATTTGCATTCAGCTGATGCATTGTATCAGAAAGGAAAAAAAAAAAAACAGAAACAAAACAAAACATGTAGACTTAATCAATCTGGATGTACCAAAAGACCATATCAATATTTACAAGAATATACCAATTGTACGGGAATGCTACAAACTAAAGTAGAAAAAAGACCGCTGATATAAATTTTACAGCATCGGGGAGTCAAGCAGAAAATCACAGCCTCGTGGGGTTCTATCACTACTAGTAAAAATCCTCGAACGAAAGCCCTTCTCATAGCATCATAGCAGAACACTGGAGTCTAGGCTCCTCAGAGTCTTGCATCCGTATCCGTACGCGGAGTGAATCATGGGTAATGAACTACCAACTCTCCAAACACTACAGCCCTCCCCCTTCCACCACTTGCTTTGCTTTGGAAGCAAAAGATAAATGATATTCTCGGGTTTTGCGGGTGGTCAGTATCATCTTCGATCAATATTTGTAAGATTTATTCAAGCAATTAACACCAACAAATACCAATTGCGAAACAATAACAATGACAGAATGAAACATTGAAAAGAAAAAAGATGTTAAAAGTACACAAAAATATGGGTAATTATTTTATTCATCTCAAGTGCGTGTGTGAATTTGCTTAAGAAAGAGAGAGAGAGAGAGAGAGAGAGGGGGGGGGGGGCAAAATATATATACATGTGTGACTGAAAAATTGTGCCCCCAACACACCAAGCGCAAAGCCAGAACACCACACCCACTCCTCCTCACCACCAGATTTGCTTTGGAAGCAAAAGATAAATGTTATTCCCAGGTTTTGCGGGCGGCCAGTATCATCTTCGATCAAGATGTGTAAGGTTTATTCAAGCAATTGATTCCAACAGACAGACAGACAGTCTGCAAAAACAAAACAATAACAATGACAGAATGAGGCATTGCGAAGAAAAAGATATTAGAAAACAATAAAAATACACAAACATATGGGAAATTATTTTATTCATCACGAAATACCTGTGTGAATTTGTGAGAGAGAGAGAGAGAGAGAGAGGGGGGAGGGGGCAGCGGAATATATATATATCTGAAAAATTGTGACCCCACCCCAAGCACGTAGTCTGGACATCAAAGTTAAGGGGCAAGAGTAAAATCTAGGGGGTGGGGGGGGTGGGGTGGGGGAGTATGGAATAAGATGCACAACATCATCCGAGTCGTGTAGCTGCAAGATGGGGCGGACACAAAAACAAAAGGGGGTGCCCCCCCCCTCCCCCACACTTCATTGGCGAGGGCTTGTGACTCCTTGGTTCCGAGTCCATTTGTGTCCATAATTTATAAGTTCCGAAAGGCATTAAAAATTAGTCCACCTCACCACCAAAGAGAATCCGAATAAACTATGAAACCTAGGGGGTGGGGGGGGATTTCGCAAAATATCCTCCCTCCCCTCCCATTGGGCCATGCCAGCGCAAGACACGTTTCCGTCAGTGGTTCGGTAAGGATATGCCTACCATTCACAACTGAACAACACTTTTTTCTGAAGCCTACATTCCTACTCTTTCACAAGTGGACAGTCAACTCGAAAGTAAACCACAATTAAACAAACCATAAAATTTATTTATTTTTGAAAGATGTCCATGAAACCTTTCCAACAATCGTTGTAAATGTTAGTGCAGTGTTCAAAATGCAGAGACAAGTGAAAAAACGGTCTGCATTCTCGTGCTAGAAATCGATTGAAATTCGTTTTTCATTTTCTGTCCATGGGCGGCTTTTTTGGGTGAATTGATATTCTGGCACGATATACTTTTTTGTACCTCTATTTGATGGGTTAATATGAGGGTAGACATTTCCAAAGGACCGAGAACAATCAAAAGCATGTGATAACTATTTATTCATGAAAAATATCCGAAATAAAGTTTTAGAAAACTTAGTTTTTCATGACATTGTGGTCAATTTTCTCGTTCACACCATGACACGTGGTTCGAAAAGTTTCTGCACCCCCTGAGCTGTTTTGCACCGCACGTGGCTCGACCCATCCTTCATGTGAATTGAACATTCTCTGACACTTTGAACGCCTGTGCTTTTGATTGTGAGTATTCTGTAATTTGTCTTAAATCCACCCAAAGTACATGGACAAGGTTTTGGAGCAGAAACACCACCAAAGTGGAATTCCCACACACACCGGTCCAGATTATGTTATGTTAAAGGAAACATATCAATTTCAAATGAGCTTCGAACCAATTCCAAAAGCCCATCCACTGAACCATACTGTGTTTGTTTCCCCTTGTGTTTACTTTGTCACAGAAAATGAGTATACCATATGGGTGGATATTCCGCCTCAGAGTGTTTTTTGCAGACATCACAATTTCATGATTGGGAGTTCTGTACGTAGTCAAGATTTTATAGTGCTCAACGAGGGTTTTATTTTTTTCTTCGTTTTGGGTTTTTTTCTGGAGTGGAGGGGGGGGTATTCTGAACCCTTTGGTGAGGGGGTGCCCCCCCCCCCCCCCCCCACACACTCAGAAGCTTTTATGATTTCTCGTTCACTCGCCCTTGTCGTAAATACTTTTCTTCTTCAACGAACTGTGGATGTAGACCTACAATAATGATTAATTATTGATGCTCCATAATTTACAAATTGAGCACTTAAAAAATTTTAGTTAAAAAAGCATTTCATTTTGGCACTCATTGAGCTTGTTCTAACGAGGGTCATACAGTATATATATGTGGAGTGTATTATCACTAAATCACCTGCTACCAATAATTGCAAATTTGTTGCAAAGCATAACCAGCACCAGCAAAGTTTCAGCCAATGGACCTCCGGGTTTAACCCGGAGGTCCATTGGCTGAAACATTGCTTGTGTTTTTGTCGATATATACAAAATTTGAAAGTTATAGCTTGGGTGATAGCTCCACTCTGTGGGTGATTTAGTTACAATCCACTCTCCACGTACTGTACATGTATGAGATGGTTTTGTTAATTTCTTCTTTTTTTTGGGGAGGGGGGGTTGAAAAGAAGGAATTATAATTTTGATAATGTGTATATTATATAATGTATTAAAACTTTATATAACACAATACACATTAAGATTATTAGACCTACAATAATGATTAATTATTGATGCTCAACGCCACATCAGCAACTGAGGATATATGGCCGCAGATGTGGCGTTAAGCACCAACTAATATGATTGCCATCCCTCTCATGATTGCCGTTCTTCTATATGGAAACATATCTGAGGGGCTTGTGTGCACACCCCGTCTGAACAGAGAAGATTTTTCTATCCGGGGGGGAGGGGGGGGGTTCTTTACAATCATGTTGGCCAATTGTTAACCACTCTTCACTGGAGAAGGGAGGAAATCAGCATTTATAAATTATTTTGACTCTTCTCGGGAATTCTGAATGTGTGGGTGCTTGGCTTCCGTCCTCTTCTTGTCGCCTGGGTGGGTGGTTCGTTGTTTCTCAAAGTGGCTGACTTTTTTTTTTTTGCTTCCGACTGCCCTGGCCTTGAATTTGACAAACGACATCACTGTGCCATTCAAGAGTGTCAAGGGGCTCACGTACGTCAGACTAGAAAACATGTATATATTAATATGAAACATTAAACGCATGGGCGTCCGGTCGGGGGTGGGGGGGGGTGGGGAGGTGTGGGGGGGGGGGGGGGACGAAACAAAATTACTGTTGAAGTATTAAGTTTTATGTAGAATTTATCAATTTTTTTTAGAATTTGACAAACAACATTACTCCATCATTCAAGGGTTTGAAGGGGCTTGTTTACTTCGAACACGAAAACATATACATATGAATAGGAAACATTTAACTCAAGGGCATCCAGGGAATTTTTTTTTACTTTTGGGCCGGGGGGTGGGGGTTGGGGGGGGCTGGGTGGACGAAATAAAATTACGGTTGAAGTATTAAGTTTTATGTAGAATTTATCGATATATTTTTAGTACTATACAGTAAAGACAATATTATTTTATTACTAACACTTTGGCCGACCGCTGATTTGTTGTGGTTTCTTGTGAGAAGACCTTGGTTACTTCTGTGCTTCCAACTGCCTCCCTATTCCTACGTCTCTTGTCATCAACGAGTTCGCTTCCGAGTGTCAACATTTATATGAGTTGGCTAGTAGAATAATACGGGAGATGATGTGTGAGTTATTTAGATTTCCTGGTACCTACATGTACAACGACGTGTGTGTCGATGTGTTGGCCCGCATGTATTTTTAAGACAATAGATTTGATCAAAACAAACGTCAAATCTGTGAAAAGTGTCTCTAAAAGTATTTCTGTCGAATATCCTTGAGAGCTTTGTTGCTATCGGGGCAACTCGGTCCCAATTATGTGACATTTGGGACTGACCAAAACTGCAAAAAATTATCTGGGTTGAGTTACAACGGAACCAGAAAACAGTTGGAGATTTTTACAAAAACTCATCGGCAATATCTTATATATTCCCGATTTGATGTTACCTACCTTGACATCATCGCATCGGAGTCTACTTGAAGAAGGGGGGGGGACGCCCTACTGTCGATTGTCGAATTAAATTTCTTTTCTTTTCCTTTTCAACATCGTGCCATCCTTTATTCTTTTCGTAGATTTATCCACGCGGGTTTTAATTTAATTGTCACCGAGCGCAGGATCAATATTCAATAATAAATAACAAGCTATTAAATAGTCCTCAAATCAATTCATCAAACTCAAATATACAAGATTTATTTAAATGACATCTACTCGGTGAAACACCGACCCGCTTCAATCAACAGCACAAATAAGCTGTCGCTACTATTTATCACCTTGGACTTGAGCAGCTAATCTTTTACGTACAGCAAACTCGGTGTGTGAAAGTCGACACAGTGTTCCATGGAGTCAATTTTCGTAAAATCACCCGCCACCGCGCCGAGTGGATGAGACGCTATACACTCTGGACGTACTGTAGAAGGAGGAGAGGAAAAATGAGTGACAGAAAATATTCAGGGTTGTAACTTAAAATTTTTTAATAAAATTATGTTAAGTTACCTATTTTCGAGGCAACAGCCTGTTGTGGTCATTCTTGTTATCAAGTTACACTGCTTGTCAGGGCTCGATTTAACTGGATTAGCATAGCACTTTGCCCTCCAATTTCTGAATTTTGCTCTTCAAGATTTATTAGTTTCAAGTGCTTTTGGATCAACTGCTAATCAATTTTCCAGGGTGAATAGTAAATTGCTATTCAAAATTTTCAGATTAAATCAAGCCCTGCTTGTTCAGTGTTTTCCTCTCTCCCTTTCCTTTAAGTCCCCTCTTGCCATTCTCCCATGCTTTTAGCATATTTTCTGTAATATTATTACTAAAATTTCTTGGGAGTTTTAGCTGGATAACAGAATGAATTCTGTTCTTTTCCCCATGTTTACGTCTTCACCTATGGGTGGTTAGGCGTAGTGTTCTGCATCTACCATCTGATGTTCTGCAGTTTCTTCCCTGGAAGTCTCTGTTTTGCATCAGATAGTGTATTATTGGTAACTGATTTCGGGTCAGGGTGCCTGGAGTCTTGTTCTGGTATTTTTACACTTACTGTTTACATTTACAACAGCCCTCTGTGTGAGGGGGGATTTCTTGAAAATAATATCTTGATGTTAATTTAATCATAACTAGATACATTATTATTGTTCGTAAGTGTTGCATTAATTTTTAAAAATATTTTTAGAATTTTTCAAAAAAAATTAGGCTTGGGATCCATTGGGGCTCAACGTTACTTTTCAGAAACTTGGGCTGTTCTGAAAAAATATTTTTTCAAAATTTTTTGATTTCAATTATTTTTTCTATGTTAATGGATCATGTTATTATGTATTTTGATTGTCAGGGGTTGGTGCGAGTACTAGGACTTTGTTTTCTTTTCACAATGAAAGGATATTGTTCAATTGTAATAAGAGGGAATCTTCCTCTGACTTTCATAATCATTGTATAATGTAGTCAGTGTACTCGCACTAACTCCTGTTCTGTATGTGTTAATTTCGATGACAATATGGGAAGTGTGTGTCACGGTATGTTAGTGGGGAAATGGCCATTCCGGTCCTTTCCCCGCAGGGTCACTCTACTTTATCAATCTCTATTTCAGACGATCAAGAACAGGGTGATGTATCCATGATGTCTTCCAAAAGTGTGCCTCCGTCGTCACAATTATGAAGAGCTAGCGGAAAAGTGCTCATGTAAATACGTCAATTGCCTAAGAGGACCCTAGTAGGTTCGACGGCCTTTGACGTCCGCTAGCTCGCCTGGTGTGGCGTCCATTCATCGAATTGTTCGGCAGCTGGGTTCGTCCGTTGTGGTCTAGAAGGAGTTTTGGGTGATGCGAGCACTATAAATCAACCAAATGCACACCCAGTGACGGCGGATTAGAGGAGAGAACGGAGGAAGCCTTTTAGTCCGGTTCCTAGCTCGTCCAGGTCCATCCGGACTGCGAGCGAGAGAGGCCCCTCTCTCGTACAACAACATCTGGCCCCAGATGTTGTGGTACAAAATGTTTCGCATTCGGAGCATACGTCCGCCGCTCGGGACGCTCCGATATATAGTCAGTCCGGAGAGACTGTCAATAAGGCTTCCTCATCCTCATGGTAGCGCACACGACCGCTCTTGGCTACGTGACCTCGGATATCCAGTCAGCTTCGCCAATCAGAGAATCATCGGCGACCAGGTCACACCATCCGGTAGCCAGGGACAAGGCCTGCAGGTTCCGGACGTTCGCATAAGAAAGTGTGCGGGAGTCAACGTACACGGAGCTTCCAGCGGCAAAGCATCGTAAGACCGCTTCTGCACAGGCCTCTGTGACGGACGTGCTATCCCAAATAGCACAGCTTATCGCAGCATCCCAGCAACGACAGAATCTCTGTCGCATCATGTATTATCCGACGACGCTGAGTCGGGACGCTCTGCGGAAGCAGGTACGGACGTCCGAAAATTTCATCCGGTCCGACGGGATGCCGAAAGGGATTCGGAGGATTTCGAGCTTTCCCTTTCGGAACAACATAAGCTGCTGTGTATGTCATCTGACTTTATCTTCTAGAGGTTCTTTCGTCGGGCCAGAATGCTGCGATGCCGGATATGATAGCGTCGGTGGACACAGAAATTTTTGGTTTGGTTCAGGGACATCGTCCCTCAGTTCCGACACAGTCCAAAAATGTCACACAAACTTTCGAATTATTGAACGACGCTATATATATTATTATATGCTTGCTATTAACAAGCATGTCTGGTTTCTTGTTCGCAAAGTTACTGAGAGGTCTTTCAAAAGTGTGCCTCTGTCGTCATAGTTAATGAAGAGCTAGCGGCAATAAGTGCTCATGGAATACGTCAATCGCCTAAGAGGTCCCTAGTAGGATCGACGGAGTTGACATTCGCTAGCTCACCCGGTGTAGCGTCCATTCATCGAATGGTTCGGCAGTCGGGTTCGTCCGTTGTGGTCTAGGAAGGAGATTTGGGTGATGCGAGCACTATAATAGACTTTAGTACACACCCAGTGACGACGGATTAGAGGACAGATCGGAGGAAGCCTGTTAGTCCAGTTCCTAGCTCATCCAGGTCCGTCCGGGCTGCGAGCGAGAGAGGTCCCTCTCTCGTATGACAACAGATGGGACCGGATATTGTGGTACAGACATTTTGCATTCGGAGCATATGTCCGCCGCTCGGGACGCTCCGTTATATTGACAGTCCGAGAGACTGTCGATAATGCTTCCTCATCCTCACAGCAGAGCACACAACCGCACATTGGCTACGTGACCTCGAGTATCCGGCCAGCTTCGTCATTCAGTGATTCCATGGTGAACAGGTCACGTCATCCGGTAGCCAAGGTACACGAGGCCTATACACTCCGTTCGCTCGCATAATAGAAGTATGCACGGGGTAACGAACACGGAGCTTCCAGCGGCAATGCATCGTAAGACCGCTTCTCCACAGGCCTCAGTGACGGACGTGCTATCCAAAAATAGCACAGCTTCTCGCAGCATCCCAGCAAACGACAGATTCTCGGTCGGATCAGGAATAATCTGACGGCGCTGGGTCGGTGCGCTCCGCTGTTGCATCAGGTACGGACGACCGAACACTTTATAGGGTCCGACAGGATGGCGAAAGGGATTCGGACGATTTCGAGATTTCCCTTTCGGAACAACGGAAGCTGCCATACATTTCTTCCGGCATTATCTTCCAGAGGTTGTTCCGTCGGACTACATTGCTGCGATGCTGGATAAGAGACTAATAGCGTCATTGGACACGGAGTTTTGGATCGGTTCAGGGACATTGTCCCTGACTTACCGACACAGTCCAATAATGTCTTTAGAACATTCGAATTATTTAACGACGCTATATATAAGCTTGCTACCAAGCATGATAGTCTAGTTTCTTGTCCGCAATGCTCTATTCTGCCTTTTTTCAATTCTAGGAAATAATTTATATTGGCAGAACAGGGCATACCGAGAGTTCATATGCGTCTAGGCGGCGGTGCTGAAGACTGGGAATTATCTTTTTTGCCGTCTATGTCAATTCCAACCATGATGTTGGAAACGACAATGATGTCTAATAGACTTAACTTGGACGCTTTATCATACGTAGACCACCTTACTGAGGCGTTATCATTACGTCTTCAAGAGAAAGAATTCCAGGATATGATCCTCAATATGATTTCTTTCTAGGGCAGTAGTTTTTCTACGTATAACTCCGCCCTTCAGTGGCAACCTGGAGTTGGTTAGACGTGACGCAGCCCTGGCTACATCCTCGTGCATGGATAGTAAGGTGAAGAACTCTCTCAGAGTCGCTTCGGTCTCGGAGAAGCTTCTCTTTGACGGCAACTTTTCAGCAATCTATGAATTGCTCAATATACACGGTCTTTTGTCTATCAAGTGTAGCAAGAGATTCAGACTGGGGCAAACATTTGGTTGTTGACTCAGAGAGTGCCACTGCAGTTGCCGGATCCGAGTTTTATGATTATGACGGATGCCAGTCAAACAGGTTGGGGTACAATATTGATCCCAACGGATTCGAAGTGCCAGGGTCTTTGGGTTCCGCAGTTTCTAGGCAAGCACTTAACTTCCAGGAAATGATGTTATTTAGGCTTGCACTATGTCACTGGATGAACATTATTCAGAAACGCATGTCCAAATCCTTTCCGATAATACGACATTAGTTGCGTATCTCCGGAACCAGGGAGGCACTCATTCGATTCCGTTATTCAATTTAACGGAAAGAATCCTTCTGTTTGTTATAGTACACCAAGTTCTGCTTCGGTCCGTCATATTCCGGGTCGTCTGATTGTATTAGCAGACCCCCTTTTATGTAAGGGTCGCTTGTTGCCGTCAGAATGGACTCGCAACAAACAAGTATTCAATCAGATTTGCTATCAATGGGAGCGCCCAATGATAATTTATTTGCGACACAACTCTCTATTCAATTGCAGACGTATGTGTTTCCATGTCCGGATCCCTGAGCTTATGTTGTTAACGCTCTATTGATCTAATAGGACGGAATGATAGGATGTGCGTATCCTCTAGCGCTGTTGATTCAGCAAGTATTGCTAAGATAAACATCCACAATACAATTCTGTTGATAGCATCTCTGTCTTCACTGAGACCGTGGGTAAATTTACTCAGGTGTCTACTGTGGGACTTACCGCAAAAACTTCCTTCATGAGAGGATCTTCTTTCGCTGGGGAAATCGTGTCAACTTCATCACAACCCGCAAGGTCTCAACCTTCACGTATTCCGTTGTGTGGTCCTTCTTGCACGGCAAGCATTGTACAGGACGAGCTATGGACACAATTTCTTACTGTAGGAGAACCTCCTCTTCGCTTTACTATGCGGCTAAAGTGGAGGCTCTTCCGTCGTTGGTGTAGGGATCATTATGTTGATATTTTTGATCCCTCCATACTAGACATTGCAACTTTCTAGTATACTTGTTTGACAAGATCAACTGCAGCCTGTTACTATTAAGGTTATAGGTCTATGTTATCTCATACCTATGCACTCTATGATAGTTTACAATTGAGTCTTATGTCTCTTTATCTAAGTTAGTTAGAAACTTTTCGATAAATAGACCTAGAATCCTTAGATTAAATTCCTATACGGAATTTAGCTTCGGTTCTTATTTAGCTAAGTAATCATTTGAGCCTCTGGAAACAGTAGTTTTCAAATTCTGACCTTTTAAGACAGTAATTCTCTTAGTCTTCTCTTTTACTGAGGAGTCTGTGAGCTTCATGCACTATCGGTGGACGATTCTCACTTTCGTAGTTTCGGAAACACTACTTCCTTTACTACTTAGGTTGGATTTTTGGTTAAGAATCAGGCTCCTAATAATATCAGGAACCTATTGTTATTAAGGTCCTTCCGTCTTCGTACGGGCATAGGCCTTTACTCTGTCTGGTTAGAGTTTACGTATTTATAAACAGATATCAGTTTTATTAATAAGGACGTAAGCTTCTTCTGTCTTTGATGCCTAATAGAAGGACATTACGCTCCATTCTATTGCTAATGGATTCAGTTAACTATTGGTACTGCTTATGGTATATCATTAACTCAGCAGTTTGTGCTTGAGATTTCGGCTCATGAAGTAAGAACTCTTTCTACATCTTGGGCTTACATTAATAGTGTCGCTATTATAGATTTTATGAAGGCTGCACATTGGGCTCAGCCATCCACATTCATGAATTTTTATCTCAGAAATTTTGAGTCCATTTCTGGAGGCCTCCATTGTTCGGTCTATTATCTACTGCTCAGAATGTCATTCACTTAACAGTGCTACTATAGCTAGGTAGGCTTTCTGTTCCGGCAGTGACTCCGTCCTGCTGCCCTCTTCGCTCTGGGGCTATTTGACCCAGGCAAGGAGAAGGGGGGGGGGGGGGGTGTTCCCTTGGATCACCTGTTTTATTATAAAAACAAGGGGGATACCTCCCCCGGAGTTAGTAATTCTGAGCTGTTACTGGGATGGTTTTTAAGTGATAAGTTTATGTTTTAAAAATTCATTCAGGTCACAGTTTTTGAAGTATAGCTTTTGAATATATCACGTGTCAAACGGGCGTTATTATACAATCCTCAGACACTTTTAAAGGAGTATAAAGAGTCTCTATTCTCTAGACTAACTTTATTTATTGGCTTACTTTAAAAATTATTAGTATAAGGATTATACTGGATATTAATAGAGTACATGGATGTTATGATGCTCAATTATGGAAGGTGTTGTGTCTTTCTAATTTATCATAAAATAAGAAAGATACATGTAAGGCCTAATACTCCGTTTCCCCTCGAGGGGATGGCTCTATTTTATATAATTGAGCTTATTGGAATTTCCTCTATGTCCTAGGCCCTCCAGCCTTTTTACTATTCAGCTATGTCTGGGTCATTGGTACAGTATAAAAATGTTAAAAAATTTATAGTAATTTATATATTTTTTATACTTACCAATGACCCAGACGGGGATGGCCCTCCCAGGAGTTGGGAACTCATACCTCCCCACTGAGTACATAGCGCTTACCAAGCACTGATTATAAGAATGATTAATGGCGCCAATTTTGGGACGTCCTTGACACTGCGCTATGCGCAGTAGAGGTGAAGTATGGAGGGCCATTCAGGACATGTTTTCTTTGGTTTTAGATGCAAATTTTGGGGATTGGGGGGCAAAATTTGTGTTTGGCCCTACATTTTTAAGAGTTAGCACCAGCTATGTCTGGGTCATTGGTAAGTATAAAAATATATATAAATTACTATAAATTTTTTAACTTTTTAAATACGAGGGCATTATTTTTTCACAACTTTCAAACAACACGTGTTTGAGGAGTCCGACATTTTATCGTTTGAATGTTTTTCGCTCCGTACAGTTTCGCCCGACAGGTTAAATTAAAGTAACATAACTCAGTATTTTGGTCTAGAGGCTTTGAAACGAATTTGTTGAAGTATGTCTCCAGTGTGCTGTAAGTTTTTTTTCACAGAACCTGAGCACACTGTGTGAGTGGAAACTCCACTACATGAGTGTTTTTGTCATAATCAGCTAATTTATTTATTGGTGTTTAAGGTCACATATTTCTGCACAATGGCTAATCATGACCATGACAGTTTTTACGGGTGGAGGAAGCCGGAGTACCCAGAGAGAACCACCGAGCTACGGCGAGCAACTGTCAGCTCCACACAAGCAGGGTTAGCATTGGTTGAAGACAGATGCACCATCGACATGCAGTACGCCTCAGTACACAACGCCACCGTGCCCCCACGTGGGCAATGGGGGTGAAGTGTCTTGCCCAAGGACACAACGCGGTTGTTGCAGGTGGGATTTGAACCAAGGACCTCTCGACCTGCAGCCTGTACCTCTACCTACTGAGCCACCGCACCCCCAGTCATCCAGTATACTTATCCCTCTTCTAATCCCAGCCATTCAGTGTGTACTGTAGGCAAATTATGGCAATTATGAATCATGAACATGCACAGTCGAGCACTGCATCAACAATGCTAATTTTGGTGGTTCACGTCACGGTCCTGGTCCAAATCCGAAGTCTTTTCAGGCACGTAGCCTAGAGTCTACAATATCATGTGTAGAAGACTGGCGGAGGGGGGGGGGGGGGGGGGGGGGGATAACCATGCAGTAAAATTCACTGTTGTTGTTCCCCCACCAAAAAACATTGACTCTATGCAAGACCCAAGACCCCCCCATCCCCTGACTGTGCACCTGATATAGTTA